>JAODLI010006078.1:0-28208 GCA_027575585.1 Percopsis omiscomaycus | reverse complement strand
GTGTGTGTGTGTGTGTGTGTGTGTGTGTGTGTGTGTGTGTGTGTGTGTGTGTGTGTGTGTGTGTGCGCGCGCGCGCCATATTAGAAACTATAGGTCACTTAAATAAATGTAAATTAATTACAACTGGACACTGAAATGAAAACGTATTTTGCATTAAACTACAGTAATATGTTGTAGAATGTGCGAATATATGAAAAAATGGACTTTATCCCATAAACTCAGTAACCATAAATATGGAGGTTAATCACAAAGATAAGTTGCGCTCCCTTAAGAGAACACCATCTTAGTTCTGTCTGTCTCAGGCACAATGAAACAAATGATAATCTCATCATGTCTAATAATGAGCCTATTTGGTCCTATTGCCAGTCCGTAAATCCACGGCGTCTAGGGGGTGTCTAGGGGGTGTCTAGGGGGTGTCTAGGTGGTGTCTAGGTGGTGTCTAGGTGGTGTCTAGGTGGTGTCTAGGTGCAGTAAAGAGTGACCTAAAGAAAAGGGTTTCATGACAGATGCTGCTAGGTTGGGGAGCCGCCGTGCTACATGCAAAACACTTCAATGGGTAAACATTTGGTGTGCAAATGCATTAGTCCATTCAAATGGCGCCTCAAACAAAATCTGATGCACGTGAATTTGAGGGATTATGCAGGAAAATTCCATCTGAGAAAACAATGTAAAGTGACATCAATTTGCTACATGATGCAGATAGAACTGACTTATTGGCTTTGTGTATATTATGAGGGATAGGAATAGTATTAGGCTAATAATAATCAACAATAATATTGATCATCAGTTATAATATTGATGTTTGATACATTTTCAACATCTTAATTCTAACAATTGATCACAAATATAAACTTTCATAGCAACATAATTATATAATTTTCCCAGAAAGCCTTTTATGAAGCCATCTGTATATACTGTAAGAGACTTTTTCTTTTCATGTTTTAGAAGTAGAGTGGCATAGTTTCTGCATGACTGAAATGCTGATGAATGTTTTGCAGCCTTGAACGAAGCTATAGGAGCTAGCGCTGAGCCGGTCCAGTCAGTGGGATCTGTTTTTTTCTGGCTCTACTAGCTTCCACTAATCCTAGAGAGTCACACCCTTAAACCACTGCTGCTGAAACTGGATGTATGACGAACTGTTGATCCACGACTCCCACACAATTCCATTCCAATATACCAATATACACACTCAATGTACACCTACACACACACACATTTATATAGCCATCAATTTAAAGAGGTGGCAAGCCTGGTTCGCAAAATAAAACAGCATTTTAACCAGACATGCACATTAAACATCTTGTTTCTTATTACAGTAACACTAGGGGAACCTCACTTGGGAAATCAGTAAATGGGTGAAGCAAAAACATTGTTTGTCTTTCATCTGCCTCCATCCAGATCTAGATGACGCTTTAAGGTATACCATTCTACCAACCACACAGCTGGGTTTGAGTCTTCTCTTAGAACTTCCATAGAACTCTTCCCGATTCATAAACTGCATCACTTTCACTGGTTACTGGAGCTTGGTAATACCAATTACAATACCAATAGCAAATTAAATAAATCCTAGGCAAATTAAGCTTTGAGGCTTTCTTCTTATTTGTGCCAGTCATTTGAAGCTTTGGTAACCTGTCTCAAAATAGTGCAATCTGCTAAACTGACGCCAAGCATCAGTCTCTGTATCAGGTACTTTGCAGCTTTTGACTTAACTGACACCAATTTCATCTCAGATCACACACTACTCAAAATTTCCTCCATTGCTCTATGTCAGCATTATACCTATTCTGAATGAAATGAACAGAAAGCAATTCTTAATAAAATTGTCTCAAGTTGTTAAACTGTGAATAAGCTCTGTAGCAGTGTGGGGCAACTGCCCTCTACAGGTTAAACACAAGCTATTACAATTGAAACTTACCATTGGCTTTTTGGAAATAAGCGATGTCGAAAAGACGAGGTTACTTCATCATGTTTGTGGGGGGAGGGGGTAGCCACGCCCATCGAGCATGTACCCCAGATAACTGTCCCAGTCTGCTCTGCTGTGGTTTGTTATTGTTTGAATTCTTTGAGCTGGATGCACTGCTAGTTACTCTTTAAATACATTTGATCTGATTTGATTAGCTTTCGACAGTAGCTATGGTCATATCACTATATGGACAACTGATTTGTGAATAGGCCTGTTTAAGACTGTCTATAAAAGCTAATTTTCAATGATCTTTCTGGGATCCAAGTTATCCAATTCATATAAGATAATAGTTCGATTATCTATGCCAGGTCAAACAAACCCTAAACATGGACTAAAAATAGTGCAGGACAATATCTATAAAAGCTAAACAAAGAAAGGAGTTTCCCTTAGGGCAGTTTTCCAGCTGCACCTGCAAGAAGAGTAATTCAGGTTTGTTTCGTTGAGAGCGATTGTCAACATTGAAATCATTTCCTGTTCGATTTCACACACACACACACACGCACGCACGCACACGCACGCACGCACACACACACACACGCACACACAAGCTAAACAATTGACCCACATTTGACCTGAGCTTGTAGCTAAGGTTGGATATCCTTGCCAAGCACAAGCCTATAGGGCACCTGTGACAACCCACAAGTACCACTTACGTCACATCTCTGATGGGCCAGAACAGTCTACCATTATGTCCGTCTGTATGTGTGGTGTGTGTGTGGTGTGTGTATGAATGTACACTTGCCTGTGTATGCGCGTGTATGTGCGCCCCACCTTGACAGTGTATGTTTGTGTGTGCACGTGTGTGTGAGTGTGACTTGAGCGTTAAAGGCTTACATTAGAAAAAACCCATTTAATAAGGTGATTTTTACATGTCTAATTACAGCGATTACACCAGTACCAGTGATCTTAGTTACTGTCCACAATGGGAACTGGAGGTTGAACTGGAGCGCCTGATTGCTCCAGCACAAGATGTGGCTTGTATCGGCTTTCTGCCCTAAGTACAGGTAATCCGCATATGTCAGTGATTGAGGAGGTACAAATCCCGCAGTAACAGACACACAGGTGGCACTGCAAAGAAACTGCATTCCACAACCTTTTACCGTCTCTTTTCTTTTTCTTTTCCTCTCTCAAATGCTAAACATTTACCACCCTATCACCTCGCAGCGCTGCTACAAGTATGTAGGGGAGGCTAGCAGTTGGACCTCTGGATATTTCCCTTTGTCCGTCCGTCTGTCTGTCTGACCTGCTGTCTGTCGTCCTGCCTTCCCGTCTGCCGCCCTCTCTCTCTCTCTCTCTCTCCCTCCCTCTCTCTCTCTCCCCCTCTCAGTCATTCTCACGAACTCTACACATGTGCATCCATGCGTCACTCATGTGGTCTGTGTAAAGTATAGACGATCCATGTGAAGACACTCTGTCCCATAGCCGCTGACACGCACCAGGGCCTTCCACAGCAGCCTGTCTAGGTGGGCATGGCCATACCTCACACACACACACACACACACATATCTGATATCTCATCTCACACTGTTAGCTGTTAGCAGCAATTATTGACTGTTTGAAGAGTGAATGATAACTTTCGAGTAATGTTCTAGAAATGCATAAGTGAAGTAACCTTGTTACATGATGCTGTTTTTATTCTGGGAGAATGTTATGTGCTTGCAAAAACTGGTGGTTAACCAGTTCAACTGTTGACAAATGTACTAATTGTAAGTCGCTTGGGATAAAAGCGTCTGCTAAATGCTGTAAATCTAAATGTCACACAAAGTCAAACCTCCATTTGTGTGTGTGTGTGTGTGTTTTTTTAGGTACAGCATATTCCATGCTATCTACGTCTCACAGTCTGTTTGGGAATAGGACGGTGTCTACACCTACTACGTTTCCCCAGAAGAAATCATTGGTAATAAATATACACTTCCAGAATTTACTGGCCTCGAAATATTCTCCATATTTTTATATTCGTATTGTTAATATCATGCAAATTTCATTGCATTTCATGTGTATATGTGTGTAGGTTCTGAGTTATGTTGTTTCCAGCTTTATGCTATGGTCAGGCTGTACCTTTTTTGCGAGGACAGTATAGGCTAGTGGTTAGGGTGGTCGTCTCCCAGCCAAAAGGTTCAATGCCCGGCTTGCCTTAATACTTGCAATTGAAGGCTACTCACTGCAAGTTGCTTTGGATGAAAGTAACCAAATTGTATTATATAATCATAATACTGTACATTTAAGGCAGGAACTTTGTCCACAAAATAGAAATATACTAATAACTAATAATAAATACATATAATCAGCCTTCTAAATTCATTCATCTCATTTCAACTGTCGGGTCAAGCAACCCTCATTCCATATTTGTTATGTGACAAGTACACTAACTGTGTATTGTGTTTTCCTATCAAATAATTGAGCCGGTGCAACATGATATCCTGACAGGTGTGTGTATGTGGAGCCAGAATCCTTCATCTGCCAAGCTTAAGAGAGACACATCAGGCGTTTGACAGCTGAGAAAACACAGCGCTGTGCTCAGGGATCTCAGTGGAAGCCTGATGAGTGCTTGTATCTTCCTGCTTAGGAATCAGAGGGTTTAGGTGGTGGTGAAAGCTTGTCAGAAATGACATACAAAGACCTTGTTATGCACTAATGAATGGTTGTAACGCCTCTGTTTATAGATGCAATTACAGTCATATTAGAAAGCAATATTTTCATGGTCAAATTATTAACCTATAGTTGACATTTGTTGGGCTTCTAATCTTTCCTTTCTTTCTATAATTGTACATTCATGTGTATGTAGCATGAAATCCACCCACACTTGCAGTGTAACTTTATGGAAAAAGACAGTAACGAGCCAACTTCATGGGAATGCTTTGCCAAAGCCACAGAAAACTGTCTGTGGTAGCCAACCATCGCTTCCATTTCCCCCTCCCATTTTCCTTTCTCTGTCTACCCTGTCAAACGCGACAGACAGGGTAGGAGAGATGAATCTGTATTAATGGAGTAGAACAAAATATGAAATTGTACAACGTTTACAGTGTGTGCGTCTCTTTTGTGCAATTGATGTTGAATTCAGGTGCAGGTTAGGGTAAAGATGTTGATATGTGGTTACATGGGTCCTGGCAGGCTGAGACGTCTATGGTGTGTTGACACACAGATCCCAGCAGAGCCAATCTGAGAATGATGCACTGACATCTGCAATCAGGCATGGCTATAATTTTGGGCTCTATTGCAGTGTGGTAACGAGATATTGCCTCTATCAAGAAGGCTGTGTATGCATGTGTGTTTGTGTGTGTCTGTGTGTGGGTTTGGCGTGTGTAGTCTATCACAGTAAAGGCTGAAAGTTAAGTACTGATAAAGACATTGTGCGATATCAAATTATGAATGAGAAGCAATAAGCCAAACATAAAATAACTATCAATAAATGCTAACTTACAGGTACTGCAAGCTAGGAATATACCACACTCGTTTCATAAACAATAAAAAGCTGTGAGAGCAAATGTATGTTATAGGTAAACACAACACATGCATAAAATTAATTATGGGCAACATAATGTCCAAATGTCAAACTCTCAGAAAATACTTCATTTGAACCCTTACACTGACATATAGTAGGTATATTTTATTTACAATATGCTCTTCAGCCTAATTTAATATTTGTCCAGGGGATAAAACATAGCTAGACCGTGTGTGTGCTGATACACACAGACAATACCCCGATTACTGAGACTTATCAAATTAAGCTCCTTACTGAAAGTGTTTACACGATTTAAAGAAACATTCCGGATTGTAATATCCTACATTTACTCGGATTAATTTGACAGTCAGGCTCGTTTACTTGGCGAAGAATGCCATACAGCACACAACTATCTCAACATCAGCTGAAAATTGTTTTGATTGGGTGTCAGATTGTGTTGATATGCTTACAGAACATCTACAAGCAGTATTTGTTTTATAGCTTTGCCTTAAACCTGCAGACGCTGTAACGTAGTGTGGGTCAGGACCCCTCCAATGGGTTGCGAGATGTTTTTCGGGTGGAGGCGAGAGGGTTTGCTCTTTATTTTCTGTTATTTTTAATCTTGTTTTCCATCAAATCAATACCAATACAAATCAATATCAATTTTTTTTAAATTGTGTTCATGGTTCTTGACATATTGTTATGCTAGATGGTTATGCTATTAAAAAGGGAAGCACTTTCATGAAGCACTTTTGTCATAGGTTGTAGTTCAAATGCCTAATGAACACATGCATGTTTCACTTGAATGTTGTCTTTTTGTGTCAACAAAGGCTAATATTTATTGTGATCTTGACTTAACTGCAATTACGATAACAACACTAAGGTGCTCATACCGCATGATAGAGTATATGATAGATGTTGTAATGGGATTATGATGTGATTATTAGGTGTACATGTAAACACACCTAAAACACACACAGTCAGTTGCACTAACACACACACAATGATTTAACGGCGGCCTTCCTGGGCAGCATGGTGCTTCAGTTATGTAAACTGGCCCAGGGTGGGAGCCAGTCAACCGTCAGAACTTTGCATCTTCACCAAGACTCTGCAGCTGCTAATGCAAACAGGACGCCTTCTCTCACTCTAGACTAGCCAGGTCAGCAAGCGTGCACGCACGCACACACACACACAGAAAGAGAGAGAGAGAGAAAGACAGAGAAAGAGGGAAACACATATACAAACAAATATCAATGAAGGCTCTGGTGCCAGAACATTAAAGTCTATAAAAGATATGTACAATGTTCAGAAAAGTGTAGTTATTAGTTAAGTTACTTTATATTGAAAAAAAACAAACAACAACAACAACAGTTTTCACAATAAAACCCATGAAATGCTAAATTGTTTATCACATTAATCACCTTATCACTTGTGTTTTTATCAAGCAAGTAATACATCTATTGTAATCTTCTCAAAGTAACAGATTTTATTGTATGTTGTATCTTATGAGATATGATTTTAGACCATTTAATCCATTTTAACATTATAGTTTTTTATTTTATTTAAAAAAACACGCATTTGTTAATACTGAGTTGACTTTTTCAAAACTCTTCACGCAGTTGTTTTTTACCAACATGAAGCTTTCTCCTAACAAGGAGCACTCATAGCACAATGACCTAAAAAACCCTAACTGCCGTAAGGATTACAGTATATGAGTGTGGTCTGTATTTTTACAATATTTTTGTTTTTTGCGTTAAGTAATTCCAGAATTAAACAAATTCCATTACTGGAATAATTTTTAATCTGTTACAGGGAAACAAAACTATGCTTTATACTTTACCAATTATTTGTTTTGTAAAATTTTGAATATACTTCAATATTTTATTGGTATAGCAAATTGTGGTCCACTTGAATTTTGTATAGGTTTTAAACTTAAATTTAACAGTTTTGAAAAGAGTATGTAAACGTTTGCAAAACGTGCTGTAGAGTTTTGGTGGTGGTTGAGTTTGAATAAGAAAAAAAAGTAGTCACTGAATGCATTTACTGTAGTGTCAAAGCATTGAACAATGATCCACAATTTGGTCCACATTGTGCTGGCTGAAGAGTTTTTATTGAGAAATGTATGTAACAAATTGTAAAAAACTGTAACATAATTAATTCATCCAAATTTATCAAACCAATAGGGAGGTCCCTCCAACCATGCGTAAACACAATGCAGTGCAAACACAATGCAAAGCGTAAGCGTAATACAGTGCATTATGTTTACATTAATCTTGACCACAGCTTTTATTTACGTGTTATGTGTGCATTGATTCTAAAGTCATGCAACACCTGCCTACACCCACCAAATGGTTAAAGTCAAGTTTTCAAATTCAAATGACTGATTTGTTTGTCTTTGTTTGCAGAGAGCCGTTTCTCTCTGGCACATACAGAAGTATACATGAGACCCAAACTGAAGCGCCCTTCATTTGCCTTGGCTCCCGTGCGCCCAGCTGCCCTGGGCTTCAGCACTTAATTTGCGTCTCTACACTGCGCAGTGTGATGGACAGCTGCACGGAGACTGAAGCCTCTTACAGTGGCAGCAGTGCACGGCTCCAGGGCCCTTAAGCTTAAGAAGCTCAAATGTAATATTCAGTGATGCTGAACCCAAGTGCACTTGGCAGGGAAGGGCTTCATCAGCAACCAGACTTACAGTGGGGTTCCACATTCAAGACTTGAATCCGAATTTTGAAGAGGCTGTGTGAGGGAATATCCATGTAAAAGGTGGTAGCAGTGGTAGCCTCATATATAGACACACAAAAAAACGTTTTGGGTAACATTTTAAAATACGCCACACAAACTCCTCAGTAGTTACCTTGTAACTAATCAGTCACTAGTCCCAATATAGTTCATGGTAAGTTACTTAAGAACATGAATCACTAGTAACTAGTAACCATTAGTAATAACATTCACCATTATTTATGAATTTATATACATTGCTCAAAAAAATTAAGGGAACACTGAAATCACACATTGGGTCTCGATGAACGAAATATATGAATGAGCAGCGTCTTTACTGTACATTGTGTAATTCATTGAGAACAAAATTATGTAACGGTCTGGAAACCAAAATCACCAACTGATTGGACCGGAGTGGTAATCACTCTCTTGCGCACACACACACACACACAAGCCCTGCAAACTAGGCAGGCATGCCCCCTGCGACCACACTAAACGAGTCTCAATTGGTTGATCCTACATTTGTCAGTCACCTGACGCAATTACAAGTTTACACCAGAGAGACAGACTGACAACAAGTGACCGATGATTATCTGACATATTAACAGATGGAGAATAAAAAGAGAAAGGAAGAGGACTGGAAAAACTTCAGTTAATCACACACACATTTATCCAAAATCTGTTTAAACTTGACCATTTATCTGTGATTGCCAAACTGTAAATGATTGCACCCCAAACCACAAGCTACCTTGTTAGTTAGGTTGTAAAGATATTTGAATGAAAAAAAGCCCACATTAGCTCAAATGTGTTGATGTATTTGTGGTTATTGTTACATTTTAAAATATTGCACCCATAATCAAAACACTGTTTGGCTAGTGTGATATTATTGTAACCTTTAGATATTAGATTTAAATTATGTTTTCCATTCATGTATATTTTTACATTGTTTATACAGTAAGTGACCTTTTTGACAGGGCTGAGCCAGGCAGACGCTATGGACCAACAATAGATGATGTAGGCCTAAGCCATACATGACCTATAGCCTACTGGAGTAAAAGTAAAATCCCCTCAGAAAACTGTACTTTGGTAAAAGTCCTCTATTAACATGATATTATGACATTGAGTCACAATCGCTTATGCTTCCTAACTGGACAGATTGATATCCCCGAAGACTTGATGTTATACTGTGTTCCCTTCATATTTTTGAGCAGTGTATGTATTGATTTATTGATTGATTGATTTTCAAAACAGATTAAAACAGATCAAATTAAATTAAAAATTGTTGCTGGTGATGCGTGTGAAAATACATTTTGCAAATAAACACTTTGCAAATAAGTAATGTTACGACATTCTTTTTTTTTTGTGTGTATTATTACTGTGAGTTGTAGAGTAGTATATCACCATTATCTCCAGTTCATATTCAGTGTTCAAAGGTTCAAAGAATGGATTGAAATTACCAGCCGTTTTCAGCAGCGCAAACCCTAATTTAATCCACTAACTCAAACACTGAGATAAAAGGATCACATGCAAATATTAAAAAGTAAACTCCATAGTGCCAACCTATGGTGCATGAGCAAACTTTGGCAGCTGTGAGTTTTAGCTCCAAGAATAACAGAGATTTGAGAAATTAGTCACCGCTAGTTATTCACAGCCATAAAGCATGAGAAGTTGTCTTATAGGGTGAGGTTCAATGCACAATATTTGCCATTCCCATCTGTCATCAGTAAGAGAACTCTACAATTTGCACAACTCCTAAAATTTGAATATGAACACTTAAATAAAATAATAAAATAATAAAAAAATTAATTCAACATGGCATCTTTAAAAATAATCTCTTTAGCAATGACAATGAAAACCATAGAAAGATACGCTATGTTTATTTTTTCAACATAAAATGTACACTTTTGATGTTCCAGAGGGGTAAAAAAAAGCTTAGTCTGAAAACACGATGAAGCAGCCTGTTTATTTGCATCTTGCCATCGCCTTTCACTGGACGTGCTGGTCAGCCAGGGTGACTGGGGTGACAGTCTGTTTTTGCATGGGCTGTGAACACACACAAACATTAGAACATGTTGTGCATGTGCAGAATCGGATCCTTAATAATCTTAAAGACAACAAATATAACACATGGACAAATGGAAAAATCAACAGATTATATTATAACATATATGGACCGTATGTAGACATTTATTGGACTGCTGTTTGGTTACTTTACAATGTACACAAAGAAAAGAGTAATGCTGAATAAAACCTACAATGGGGTACGCTTTACGGAGCTCTGTTTATCTAGCAGAGGATCAGGCAAGTATGTGGAATCAGAAGGGAACTTAGGGCTGCTCCACCTTGGTGCTGACACAGTGGAGATCACCCGTCGGTCAAGCCCAGGGAGCTATGTCTCCCTCACCATGCTCTCACTTTGACTCAGTCCACTGCTTTTACCCACTGATGGGTGTTGAGCACTGGGAGCACGCAACAGTGTTTCGTCAAGAGCTTAAGATGGTAAACCCCAGCACTCTGGGTATAAAGCAGGGGCTTTATACCAGTAGGCTACTGCTAATGCTAGTCCATTTAATTCTTTATTTTTTTTAAGTCCACTCAATAAAAGACATAAACCTAAACATAGATTACATAAAAGTGGCCAGGGATGTTTCGTTTCATTATTTAAATTTTACGAGCCACTGCATGTAGTGATTTATTTTAAGAAAACTATTTTAGTATAAACAAAGCAAACAATTGGAACAATTTCCGGTCCATGCCATGTGAACTGGCTATGCCAATCTGGTTGGTTGTATATAGGCACTATGATCATGGTTTTTAAGTTTGCATGCTGACAACATTTGTCTGACAATATTTACATCTCTAAACCCAGCTGGCTTGTACAACCACTGGCACAAAACAAACAAGGAAGCAAGGAAGAAAAACAATATGTAGCTAAAGTTACCACTAAAGAGGTCTTTTAGTGCTAAAAACAAAACATCATGGCCCATTTTGGACATTTATAAATAAACTGAGGTCTACATTAGGTAATTTGCTCGATTTGAATGAGAACAGTATTTAAAGATAAGATGTTTGCTTTTACAGTACAGTAAAATGACTCTAGAGAAAGTGCCCTAGAGAAATACTTCTGATTGTTGCATATAATGTAAAACATAAAGTAAAAAAAAGAAGAAAAAAAAGAAATGATATAATAAATAATTTAATAATAGTAAAATAATAATCAATTCTTCACAGATTTTTGAACTATTTTTTGTGGACAATTTAAAAGGCACACAGGTGAATCAGATATCCAATGCTTTAAAATAAAATAAAAACCTAATACATGGAATAGAAATTTCCACCGCAAAGCCTGCGCAGTTTTTTTCTGGAAGAACGGGAACAATAGACCCTTATGAGCACAGGTATGTCAAGAGGATGTGATATGTTCAGGGGAGGTGTGGCCCTTCAGGTGCTCACTGGAGGTAATACAGTCTTCAGGTTACTAACAGTGACTCATTCTCACACACACCTTGAGGAAAATGCACAGACTTCTGTCACTTTAGATCCTCACCTTTACTCAACAACAGACCACTGGAAGAACTTCGTAACCATCACTTTTGATGAAACTGACATCTTCTAGAACGATAACTGCCTTTAAACCCTTCGAGGAGCTTCTTATTTTGGTGTCAACTACAGTAAGCTGTTAAGTACTAATATTTTAAACCTGGCATGATTGTCTGTCAGATTGATTAGCATTTTTTCTAAGTACAACGTGCACTCTTTTGTTGCAGGGGTGATTACACTGCAAACTTATTTTTGTAAGCGTTTGTTTTTTGTGTGTGTACAAACCACCCATGACAATGCCAGTGGTCAAAGTTGAAAAAGAACCTCCGTCAGATATTTCCCTGCCTTCCTCCAACCCCCCAGCCCAGTCAGAGGAGCAGCCCCGAGGTCGAAGGAGGAAAAGACCCCTGCAGAGAGGCAAGCCCCCTTACAGTTACATTGCCCTCATCTCCATGGCCATCGCAAACTCCCCTGACCGCAAGCTTACCTTGGGAGGAATCTACAGGTTCATCACGGAACGTTTCCCCTTTTACAGAGACAACTCCAAGAAGTGGCAGAACTCCATCCGCCACAACTTGACCCTCAATGACTGTTTCATCAAAATCCCCAGAGAGCCTGGGCGACCGGGAAAGGGCAACTACTGGGCGCTGGACCCCAACGCTGAGGACATGTTTGAGAGCGGCAGCTACTTGCGGCGCAGGAAGAGGTTCAAGCGCTGTGACTTCACCACCTACTCCTCATATGTCCACGAGTCGCCCATTTTCTCCTCGGTTCAGCTCGCCCGCTCAGCAGCCTATACCAACTCAGTCTACCAGAACATGCCTGTCAGCTCAGCCTACGGTCAGCAGCTACCTTCAGCCTACTACCCGTCCCCATCGCCTCCCGGGTTTGGTGCTGGTCAGACACGCATGTTTAGCATCAACACGCTCATTGGCCATCCGGCCCCCTCCAGCACTCTAGGGGGCCAGGGGCCAGACGTGATGCAGCAGCCGAGTCGAGGCTTCAGTCCAGACGGAGGTACGAACGGATCCAGCCCCTGCAACGGAGCGGCAGGCTTTCAGAGCCAACCCTGCGGAGGCATGCCGCAGCGCTCCCATGTTGGGTTCACTTACGCAGGGCCCAATGGACATCCCCACCACCACGGCCCCCAGGGTGCTTACGGACAGTGCCACAGCCAAGGTTACGTGACGGGGCGTCTCCATTCCTCACCCCCTGGGTCTGCGGATGGACCGATGGACCATTATGGGAGAGTTTCCCCCGTCCAGTTAGGCTCCTTCTCCCAATATAATGGAGCTGCCGGTCCTATTACTAACACAGGGGGTTACCTAAGACACCCAACATACCCAGGGAATATGGACAGGTTTGTGTCGGCTATCTGACAGACTATGTGCGCAAAAGCATATGCGCGCATAAGAATGTGATGGAAAATTTGTTTCGCTGGGTTAAAAATGTGCCATACCTATGAGGTCCCAAAATGAACTATACATTTCAGGACTTGAACAGGACACAAACTCATTCTGTGATAATAACACTCACAATACCTTACTTGAGATAAGATATAAGTGAATTGCTAATTAGATAGATAAACTAGACGTGTGAATTTGTAGAGGTCAAAACAAACTCTGCCAACAGCTATGTGAATATAGAAGCGTGAAGTGTCCGTGTTGTCCTGTGGTTAAAAGCTTTATGTCCCAGAGTGGAATGTGTGCGTTCTACATTATTGAGCGTTCCAATTGGTGGTGAAATTGTTACGCTATAAGTTATTTTTCTTTATGTTCTTAAGCTTTGCGATAAATGGCTCTCTTTAAGAACGTGTGGGAGTATTCTTGCATGTATTATGTTGTTGAAATTGCATATACTGGGTTGCCGTTGCTTGTTTGGAAATAAATGCATAATTGTATGATTTTCACTCATTTATGTAGCAATGCTCTTACCCAGTCAAATAGCAATGGTAAAATTAAAATAAATATTTTAGATATCTACAAATTGGACAAGGCACATTATTTGATTCAAAACTGTAGCCCATGCATTGAAAGTTAAAAAACACAAGCAGATCAGCAATATATCTTTGCCTCTGGGGGGAAAAAAAGAAAAGAAAACATTCATTGTGTTTCCAACTGCTTTTACCGCCGTTTCAGCTCAGCTGGGTTTGAAGTGTTGTCTGGAGCCAACACAGCATTATTACTCACAACTAGCCTGTATTATCATGTCAAGACATCAACACAGCACTTAGAGCCACAGCTAATACCCCACACATCCACTAATCAAGAAAATGTATTGACTTGGAACCTGATATTTTAACCTATACAGCTAAGTAGTTTCAGTCTTTTTATCCCCACGCAGATCTAATTCTGGCACAAGATAAGATTACGTGAGACAAGACAGGGCACATAGGGAAGAACTTCTAATAATATGCTTAATCTCCAGGGGTTGCCAGCAGTGTCTTTAGATCTGTTTAAAATAGTTCTAAGTATAAAGCTGCTTAGCTGGCCATAATGGACATAGGCCTGATCTTTAATGTAGTTGAACGTGTATATTATTAGTGAAGAATGGATACCTATAGAGTAAAAGGTCACGTTTAAATAATTTCCATTTAAACAATTTTAGACACAATATACCGTACCCATAGTTTCTACTTTTCTAGAGACAAAATGAGAAGTGCAATATAGATTATTTATAATGATTAATACTATGAGGGCAGAATTATTAGACCTGCCATTTGGGGGAAATTATCTTTTATGTATAGGTTGAGCCAACATTGAAACAGGTTTTTTTGGAACTGTCCGCTCAAAGATTTCCTATCAAATACAATTTTTTTTTGTAAAAAAGCATTGCAGTAAAATATTGGTAAAGATGTAGATTTTGTACAGTTTGTACACAAACTCTTTGCTTTAATGAATTAACTCAATTTAAAGTTAAAATGTATCATGCTACAATGTGTGAGGTAAGGTGAAAGTAAATAACCAGTCAATTTAATCAAAAAAATAAATTTTTAGCATAATCGGTGTAACTGTGTAGACCGTTGCACTCTTAAATGAGCTTTTACTGCCACCTGGTGGAAAGATTATGTGCAGATAGACATACATACATACATACATACATACATACATACATACATACACAAACACTGGTCACCAATACTTAAACGTGAACATTTTATTGTTAAGAACGTTATTTTTTTTCCACAAATGCAAACAAAATAGACACTACAATGATTACCCAAGATATTCAACAAGCTCTTTTAGTTTTTCAGAGTTTCTCACAACCTCTGGAATGGAAATCAATGTCTGTGAAAAGGAAAAAGCAAAGATCAGGAGTATCAATATTACTGAAAATAAGAGACGGAGATAAAAAGGCAGATTCACAAGGTTTGGATACATACAGTACTGAACAAAACACTCAAAGCTCACCTTTCTGACAGTATCAATCATGCGGTCCAGCACACGGAGCTCATTCTCTATCTTCTCCTGGTTGGTTTGGTGGATCATTTGCTGTTGAAATATTGGGACATCACTAGCTAGCAATGTTCATAAAAACAATGGCTCAAGTTTCAGAAGACACACACAGGCTTCAAAAAATATTCAGACCCCTTCACTTTTCGCACATTTCATTGTGCTGTAGATTTGATTTTAAATGGTTAAAAGTGCAATTTAAAAAAAATAAAAAAAATCTACAAAACAATCCAATGAAAGTGAAAAAAGTGGTCTGAATACTCTGAAGCCACTGCGCGCACACACACACGTATGTGCTTACATGTCTCTTTGCCCTTTCCAGCAGCTTAGCTCTGCCCTGTTCCACCTCCTGAAGCCTCTCTTTAAGCTTTTCCATCTGGCGATGATATGGGAAACAGAATTTGAGAATTGTGGAGAAAAGGGACGAATTTGAATGAAGTACTACAGACGGCTATAGAGCCAATGACATGTGCCCGATATTGATTAGACTGTAGACATAGTGCACAGACTTCTTGCAGTAAGAGGATCTTCTCGTCCATGGCATGTGCTGGGGTAGCAGACGTGTTCTTCAGCTCGTCCCTCAGGGCCTGAGACTCCACCTGAGACTGCTGGAGAGACCCCTGGAGCTTAGCCACCTGCTTGCGCAATTCCTACAAATAGAGAAGGGAAAAGAATGCCTGTTAAATATGGCTGACAGGCTGTTCCGGCAGGGGAAAATATATTAGGATAATGACATTCAATACGGTTCGTCTTTAATCCGTCACTTACATTATTGTCAGTCTTGTGTTTATTGAGAAGCTCCTGAGATTTGTTTACCTCAGTAATCAACTTCTCCAAGGTCTCCTCAATCTGTGTGAAGCACATCATGTTATTTTCTTTTATATAAACAAATAAATAAAAGCCATCTGAGCCCGTCTTTAAGCTTAGACTAGCTCATTTCTGTCAGTCAAAGATTGGTTGCAACAGCTAGCATTAAACAGTGGTAGGCCGCAGAGCAGGGCGTGGCGGGGTTCCTACCTGAGCCTTCTGCTGCAAGGCCAGGTTGCCTCTCTCTACCTGCCTGCTCAGACGGCTCAGCTGATCCTTCAGCTCCCACACCTCAGCCTTGTGTGTGCCGGCTGAGGCTTGCAGCTCCACCTGCAGGCCACAGCTGGAACACAATAACATTGTCACCGATCACTATTTGATCCCAACAAAATGATAGTTCAATATAAGACGACTATATAGACGTCTTATATTCCCATATTGCCACTTTGACTAGTTTTGTGTCTCTCGCACACACTTCAGGACATACATGGTGTTGTTTAGCTCCTTGATGCGGGTCTCATTTAGCTGCCGCACCAGCTTTATGGCGGAGACGAGCTCCGGGACGATGTTGCTCAGGCCGGCCAGCAGCACCTGCACCGGAACCTGCTCCTCCACCAGCTCCTCCTCCAGCTCCTCCTCCAGCTCCTCCCCTACCTTCAGTTCACTCCGTTTAGGAGTGAAGGGAGCAATTCGGGTGAAGGCACTGTTCTTACTGAGCAGTCCTTCACACTGGGGCCCCGGCAGGTCTGAGAAGACGAACACCACAGCGGGTTAGCTGGCAATTGCGTCAACGTCAGGATTTATATTGGAGATAGAGATCTATCTATCTACAGTATATCTATATAAGAATTTGACCTTATGGGAGAATACATTATTGTTTAAATATTTTTTGTTTTTAGGAACGTTGGCACTTGGTGGAACAAGCAAAGGAAGTGATTCATAACTGCTGGTGTGTGTGTGAGAGACTTTTAGTGTGGCACCGTACCATGTCCAGCAGGGGTCTCCGTTTCCACATCTTCTCCTTTCTCAGTGGTCAACGCAACCATAACGCTGCCCACAAAGGAACTGCAGGGCTGGCGCCTCTCAGTTTTGAGGGATAGCTGTGACACTTTTTCTAGAGATGGCTCTGGCTGCTGAAAGTGAAACATCAAATCATCCTGTATGATAAAACTCATCAAGCTCCATTCTGTAAGCAAGATACTATATAGTGCCTGGTCGACATGATCTTACATGGAATACTAGGTAGTCCTACTGGTACCTTGTCATTGAGGGCTGCCTGAAGCTCATTGGTTAATCCTCGCAGTGTGTGGTGCACTAAGGTGATGTCAGTGACAGCCTGAGCCAGCTGCTCCTCCAAGTTCAGCCGGATGACGTCGGCCCTCGCCTGCGTGGCTTCCAGCTCTTCCTGCAATGCCTCCTTCTCATGTCTGCAAGAACAACACCTCACTGAGGATTCACTAGGCCTGCGGCCATAACGACAGGAGAGGTTTTCCCACAGTTGGAGCAGTGAGGCTTACTGGAGTTGACTGAGGGCTCCTTTTAGGTCCTCACAATGTATATTCCTTTCTCTGAGTCCCTGCAGGTTGGCCCTCAGGGTGGACTCGCTCTCCAAAACCTGCTCCCTTGCTAGCTCGTTCTCCATCTGCAAGAACTGACAGCACAACATCACAGCCAAATGAAACACAAAAACAATTAGAGTAAAGTTGCAAAGAGTCCTCAAATCTCAGAAAAGTCATTGATTATTTAAAGTCACTTCCCTATGTTATTTAGGCTACAGGTCAAGACTGATTATCAGATGTCAGATTTGTCAAAAATCTACGTCGGAGTGTTTGGAGGAACGGTGAAGGAAATATTCAAGGCCCAGGGCCCAGACATGCAGACCAACCTCGTTCATCTCCCTCATGCCGTTGAGCTGCGTGCAGACCTCCTGAAGCTGCAGGACCTGCAGGCTCTGTGCGCTAGCGTGGGCCTGCAGCTGGCTCAGCTGCTCCTCGCTGTGTGCCAGGGCCTGGCTCAGCTCGCACACGTGCTGCTGCGACTGGCCCAGCGACGCCTCCAGCCTGGAGCACAGGAGGAGATCAGAGAGCAAGCCAATGGGGCCAGAGGGGATCACTGTGGTCTAGAGGAAAATGCACTTCTAGTAAGGAGAGGATATTGTTGAGATAAATGTTGCTTACTCCTCTACCCGGACATTGGCTTCCTTGACGTCTTTCCATGATTCCTGCAACCTAAAAACAGTGGCGTATTATTTTAAAATAATCTTTTTTTTTTTAATGTGTTGAATTTTTAACCCCACATTTAAGACCGATTTCTTTGTAAAACAGAACCTCTCCCTATAAAACGGTGTTCTGAGCAGCTTCCTGCCTAGTGTTGTCGTGGTGAACTTACTTGGTGGTCTCTGCTTTAAGGGCCTGCTCTAGAAAGGTGTAAGAGGCCAGGGTGGAGGACACGGTGGCAGATAGCTCTGTGACCTTCCTCTCCAGCAGGGCTCGCTCCTGCTCTCCCTCGCCAAGCTTCTGACGCAGCACGCCCATCTCTGGAACACAGGCAGTGCTTGGTTAAGCTACAATATTACAAGTCATTTTCAACATTTTATTTTTTGACATTATAGAGTTGCAATCGTTTTAGATTTTTACATTTTAACATTCTGTTGCGTCAATTTCAAATTCATATCTCCCATATGGGATGAAAAAGCCGTTAGAAAATGAGATGGCAAAGGAAATTGAATGGATGAATCTGATAGAGCCCATTTTACCCGAGGTCAGGATGGTAACCTGCAGATCCAAATCACCAATGTGTTGTCTGGCATCTTGGAGATCCACGTTAGCCTGGTTTAACTCCTCCTGTATCTATTAAGTAAGGGTTAACAACACCATTATAGCCATTATTGTGGCAGACCACGATGTGGATTACACACAAATAGCTTCACAGTAGCCATGACACAAAGTGAGTTAGCCTGACCTGCTCGTTCTCCGCTAGAGCTTGGTCTCTTGCAGCAAGGTGATGGTCCCTCTCTCTCAGGGCAGTAGCGGCCTTGTTATTCAGCTTACAAAGCATGGGGGCAGTCTTCTGGAGAATACCCCTGGCTGTTCGGAGCTGTGAGCAACACCAAGACAGGCTGAGCATTGTTTCATTTCAACTTCACAGTTGCTTTCAATTTGTGGATCACAAATTAGGGCCGTCTTGATATGTCACATACCATCTTGACAAATATTGAGATATTGTCACAGAATTACCTCTACGATACAGTTTGGACAGTTAAAGATTTAGTTTTGGATCACAATACATTTTACGAGTTTCATTTTTCATAGCATGCTTCCACATGCATTATTTTTGGGGATAGAGTACAAAATAAAAATAATAAAAAATAATAATATTGACCCCACCTCTTCAGTCAAGCGGGCTTGATCTATCATGGTTTTGCGCAAAAGGTCAGATGCTTTATCGAGGGACTCCACATAGGCCTTGTTTAATGCGACCTGCAAACATGGATAGAACATTTAAACAGAAGCAGTACACTAGTGATCACACACTAGCTTGACAGGGCCTGTAGCTACACTGTACCTGTTCTGGATATGCCTTGGATAGGGCACCCATGAGTTCTTGGTGAGAGCCTACACTCTCCTCCATGTTTGAAATCTGCAAGGCACAATGTGTCCTCAACTGTTCCACTACACTGAAGGCCTGCAAATGGACAATAAGACGCTCACTTTAGCAATTTACTACAGGAAACCTTACAGCACTTACATTAGAAGTTGACCATGTTCAACCCCCCTAAAATTGTCAAACACTACAAGCTAAATGTTTAGAAATACACAGCAGTGTCTTTGTCATTAAGCAATATCCATATTAGTGTAGTAAAATCAAAACTAGGACAAGCAATAGACAAACAAGTTAAACACTTCTTACCGCCTCCTTGGCTGTGAAGGCCTCCTCCATCTGCTGTCTCATGTCTTCCCTCTCTTGAAGAGTGTCTTTGACCTTCTGTGACATCCTGCTCAGCATCCCCTTGCATTTTCCATACAGGGACTTCATCTGACCATACTAAAAAAAAGACAGTGGGGAAAACATAGGTGGTCACCATCCTCTTATTGCATGAATACACACAGCACAGACACATGGCTCTGTTTGTGAGGCTTTGTTGGCCTCAGAGTGATTTCCTTTGTCGTGTGTTCATTGCCTGACCACCTGCCCCCGCCCACTTACCCTAGTCAACCGGAGGATCTAAATTTGAGTTAACTCTGGGTTTGTGAAGCCATACAAGACTGTTAACTGTGATTAACGAATATACAAATGCTAAACAAACCCAGACATATTTCACGAAAGGTGAAATCAACATTACTTAATGGGTAATGCAATTGTCTATGTATGTATTACTGCATAATGTTACGTGTGTGCTGTTGTAATCTGGTGTAATGTGTGTAAGGATCAAAAGGTACAAAATAAGGTCGTATTGTGCCGTGAAGTGCACTTGCCTGTGTTACAACACTGTAGTGATCCTCTCTGACAGTGTTTCCCATCAGCTCCAAGTTACAAAGAGTTGCATTTGTGTCTGAACTCAAAGCAGTCTGTAGGCACAAATACACACAAAGCCACCCAGGCAAACATGACTAAAACAACAAGTACAAAGAAAATTACACAAATTACTCTTTAAAAGTAACTGCTCAAAATATTTTACATTTTATGCCTCACCATGGTAACCCTGGTGTCCTGCATACATTGGAGGAGTGTCTGTAGAGACTTTTCATCGTGCTCCAACTCTTGAATCCTATCTAAAGCAGTCACATACAGATCTCTGTATGTTGTAGTCTATTAACAGGAGAAAGAAAACCCATCATGTAACATGGCAAAAGCAGTGCTCGCATGAAAGAAAACATAAATATTTTAACTTATTGAACTTCAAGAATCCTACGGTCATGCCTCCAGGTGTAATCCCCCTGCACTCACCTGACTGAGTTCGGTGTGCTCCGTTTGCACTAGCTTGTCCCTGAGCTCCGAGGGCATGGGTCCAGCAGCAGGAGAGCTCTGTAGCCTGGCCGCGTCCAGCTGCTGCACCAGAGCCTCCACCATGATCATGCTGGACCTCAGCCTCTGCTCCAGCTCCTGCCTGGGTAGACACTCCAGACTGCCTGCTGGTACGCTGGGGAAACACCACAGAAAGACAGGGGCGGGTAGAAAGAAAGGTTATCCAATCAATGCGATCATTGGCAATGTGTACATACATATATTAAATCCATATAAAGCCATATTAAATCCAGAGTCAGTACTCACTTCCACAAGAGAGGTTCAGTAGTAGTGCAGTTATCGGCCACAGAGAACAGCCTCTTCCTCTCAAACTGTCCTGATGTATTCAAGCTGTGGTCTACCAGTTTCACTGGAGTGGTCCCCACACAGACATAGTGGCGCTCTGCTGGAGGGGTGCCCTGGTTTGTGCCAGGGTGGGCAGTGGGCGCCGCAGCTGGTGTAGACAGGGCAGCAGTGCCCATCCTTCCTGATGCCAACATGAGGAACTCCGCCATCTGCCGGAGTTGCTGCTGAAGGGGGCCATCAGGAATCAGTGGGATATCCACAACACCCTGGTGTTGTGGATATGTAGGCGCTGCAAAGGGCTGGTTACACACATCTACAACTGGCTTTCTGACAGGGGTTGGCTGGGCTATAGAATATCTGGTCCCTAGTGCTGTAGAGTTTAACAGAGGGCGAGGCATGGGGCTCTCTAAAGGCCCCATATAGGGCCCAGTGGGGTTCATTTCACCCTCCATAGTAAAATCTTCAGCTAAAAACCTGGCTAAAGCGGAATTCCTATGAGTGCGTATTCGGGCTAAGGGGGTCCCCCTCACCATCGGACTCAGCAGTTCAATTTGCAATGCGTTTGGTACTGCATGAATATCCGGCAGATTGGTCAGAACATCTGACAGGTTTTCGGTGTGTCGTTTGTCCACGGAATTATACAGATTTGGGACATTAGATGAGCCAAAAGCACTGTCATTTGCATTGCTCAGCTCCAGTGAGTGTACATTAGAGTCACATTCTGGATGTCCCACGTGTACAGAACTTGATGTTGAGGCCCCAAGCTTAACAGTACCAGAGGACTGGCTGCCCTGAAGCATAGGCGGTGATACACTGTTCTCAGAATCCAACAAATCAACGTTCTGGGCGTCTTGAACATGACCGTTGATATCAGCATCATTTACTGACTTGGCAGCATTGACCAGTGAGGGCTCATAATCTATCACAGTGGCATCACATCGAATGTGGCAGGAAGGGTGTTGGTCATCTTGTATGCGTTTAGCAAGTGCACCGTCACACGGGAAGCGGCATATCACAGCCTGATCCTTAGTTAGGGCCTCCTCTGACACTCCGCTGACATCTGAATGTTGTAATTGATCACCTGCGCAGACTGATGGTTGGCATGTGATGTTTGCCTGACTATCAGCTACAATCAGATGAATGGGATTTTCATCACCGAGAGCAGCAATGCTACATGGCTTCGTCTCCTGGGGAGAGGAATGGTCTCCCTCTGGATATGATGAATAATGTTCCAATTTGCAGTAGGGGTGGTCTGAACTGCAATTAGGCGCTTGAAAGTTATAGTCATCTACTAAAATGCTTTGGCTGATGCCATCTTCATTCGCCACTATGCCGTTGGCAAGTTGGTTGGTGGGCAGAGGAACGGTCTCTTCTGCCAGTTCAGCTTCATCTGAAATTTCAACCTCACCGCCACTGCAGACAAATGATTTGAAAGTGATGTCATTCAAGCCATCAGAAGGCAAATGGTTTTGGGTAACAGAAGGGGCCACACCACTTTCTCTTCTGCAGTAGGCATGTTCTGCATTTTCACCGCTTGGTTGGTCACAATCATCTAAAATACTGAGACTTGTGTCGTTGCATGCCGTTTGGTCCACAACCTCTGAATTGGGCAAAGGGACAGTCTCATCGGGAAGTCTAGAGAAGTCTGACACTTCCACCGCGCCCCCTTCACAGATGAAAGGCTTGAATGTGACATCCAATTCTCCACAGCAGGCATTCTGTGAAAGTATGAACTCTTGCGTATCACGTGCATCTGATCCCAGAAGCTCAGAGGTGGGACTAATGTTTGATACAGGGTGAACGTTCACTGAGGCATCAGCTGTTTCTGGATTACAGTAGGGATGTTCTGTGTGTGTACTGCATGACTGGACCATCATGCTGTCAGAGAGGACAGTATCTTCTGTTGTGTAAATGTTTGAAATAGCCAGATGAATTGGTAAAACAACACCATCTTCTGCCACCACTGAAGGGTCTGAAATCTCAACCTCACCACCAGCACAGATGAAGGATTTAAATGTGATGTCTCCGAGTTTGGATGACGGACAGTGCGATTGTTGATTATGGTCACTCTGTTGGATAGAATGAGAATAGAGTTACAATATACAGTTTAAATAGACATAACGCACAGACAGAACATGTCTTAGGTAGTCCATATTATACCTACCTTTGTGACTTTCAAAACATCAATGTTAAACAGTGATTTTGTCTTGAGCTTGGAACCTGGAGTTGGGGGAGGCAGCATATCTTGCTGCAGACTTCTTAAAGGAGAGCGCTCTACAGATCCAATATGAGGCTAATGAACAGAGATCTTATTTAAAATCACTGTATTATAGTTCAACATTTTATAGTGTAAGAAACAGGTAGAGTAATAGCCTTACCAAGCCTTCGCAGTTTGAACTTGACATCTTTCAATGTTCAGATTTGATTGCTAGGCAAACTGGACCTGTACCTGAGAGACAAGACATTTAAATGAATTCAAATTTAAAATGTATTTACTTTAAAGAAACTTCGTAGCAGGTAGGCCTACTCTTTATCTCATAAGAACGGTGTTATGTTGAGCTGTGTAATAAGTTATGTTAAAAGGTGAGTTGACACACATTGATTCCATATGGCAAATGTACATTATAATATACTAACGAGCGTTGTATTCGAAAGAGTAGATTAAATCTTATCCAGTTACTTACACTATAATATGTTACGCTATGATAAAAGGAGAAAAGACGAGTATTTAAATGAGATAACGTAACGTTAGTGTTGGTGGAAGCTACTTTATTGCAATACGGTAACAAAGAGAGAAAAATAAGTTCTTATACATGAGAATACTTACAATTGGTGGAAAGCTTTAGTAGATAACGATAAAAATGCAGATTATAATTGCGAACAAAATGAGGTAAACAAACCTCCAAATTCAACCGCTTTTCATTCAAAATGTTGGCGCTGCTATTGGTCCACCAACTGGTGCGTCAACTTTATTTGAACGTTTTCCGGTTGGAAGCTACAGCCACCTATTGACGACTTTACATACTGCAAATAGTTTGAAAAGCAAATCTCATTCCATGCATCATTCCATCAGATCTAGTTATAGATCTATTGGCTACTGCTAGCTTTTAACTGTAAGATCGTTTACATTACGTTTACCAGAGCAACCATGATTTCCCTCTCTGACATGCTGCGTTTTTTTTAGAGATGAGAACAAGAGTGTTCAAAGGGGTGGAAATCACTACAAGTGAGGCCATGTACTGGACTGGAGTGTAGTGTTTGTGAGGGCCAGCTTGTGGGATCTGTCAGGGCCAGTATGAAAGAAAAGACATACAGGGTTGTGGTGAGTTTTACAGACTGGCTAGTGATTAACACCCGAGCGGTGATTGCAGTCAGGAACAAAGCACTGTACCATGTCGATGACAACACATAGACACACTACAATATATTATTAACAATATATACAGTGTATATATTGTTGATCCTTCTCGTAGTGTATTAAACTACGAGAAGGATTAAATTCAAGAAGAAGCGCGCTTAACTATTGTTAGGAATGGAAGTCCTTGGAAACGGTATCATTCGCAGTGGTTTGTGGGATGGGTAGTTCATTCGCTCATTTAAATAATTATGTAGTCTTGTAATGTACATTTGGCTTTTTTCCGTTTTTCTTCTATATTTTTTGCTCCGATTCAAATGCTTGATGGTCATGATTAATGTCGTAGCTGGTTGGATTGGTTCAAGGCGTAAAACTCGTTATAAAAGGATTTTTCGAAATGTCAATGGACAAATGAATGGGAAATTTACTTCCGGAACCGGAGCCGTTAAAGAAAGTGGGCGGTCACTGTTGAGCAGCATCCATGTAGTGAGTAGAACTTCCATATAGAACATGATCTGTCTGCATTCTTGTCATACATTGTCCACAGGCTCACTAATGATTGACTGATCCAGTCGCATCTTAACATTACAACCAGGAACTAGCTGAACCACAAATGGCTTCGGTGTTCAGTATGTGTCCTGAGGCCTGAGCAGTGAGCTTGGGCCTGAGAAACCATTGATGCACAGTGGTGAAAGTGAGCATGGCAAAGCCTAGCAAACGGTCTAAATGAGTTGAGAGTAATGGACTCTTACCTCATGAGTAAGAGACACCACACCAGCATCAGTGTGTGAATGTGAGAGAGACAGTGATTTACAGCGCTTTGAGTGACCTTTGAGATAGAAAAGCATTTTATAAAATCCAGTCCATTTACCATTTAACTTGTTTCCACATCAAGCATTTAGGCATTATCAAACTGAATCTTGTTTTATTTACAATTTTGATAATTTAGCAGATGCTTTTATCCAAAGCAACTTACAATCACATGGTGCTATTACATGGAGCAGGTAGGGGTTAGGCATCTTGCTCTAGGACGCTTACAGATAGGCCAACTCCAGGGATCGAACCCACGACCTAACGGCTGGGATTCTAGACCACTAGACTATCCTGCCCCGTTTTATCATACTCAGTTGTTACCAGGACACTCGTCTCCAAGAAAGCCTGATAAGTAGACATTCCACAAAAGAATGACCCAAATTATATACAATTTTAAATGAGACAGATTGTATGTGTATCCATGCAGTTCACACTATTCAACACAGAACAGCACATTCACCTATCCCAACTACTGGTAGGTACAAGTCAATTACAAATTGACAAAAACTTCCAACTTTCATGTCATTTTATTTTGACTGTAAATGACACCGACCATGACAGTGTGAGCAGAGTCAGATTGGATATGGCAATAACACATTGCCATGGATGAGACTTGCATAAAAGTTCTAGTGAGACTAAATATTTCCATGATCCATGAAATAATAATAATACATCCTCTTGGATGTATTAGGCATCCTCTTGGTTCCTGGGGATCCTTACAGAGGTGCGTAGGAGTTGTGTACTACAGGTCGGACCTGCAGGACCTCAGCAAAGCCTTGGCCAAACCAGCAGGTGACATCAGCTGTGTCGACAGTAAAGAAGAACAGTCTGTCTCCACAGCGCGTCCTCCTGTACACTGATCGAGGATCTGCTGAAAGCACCCCTCTGATAGCAGCCACAGCCTCTTCTGGACTGCGTAGGAACTTAAATCTGGGTCTGCCACATTCTGAGGGACCTGTAGGGAAACAAATTACTGTAGGAGCAGCACTCTGTTGATTGTCGTCACTGCCATCTGTCACACTAGCACCCTCTTGTGGAGGGAGGAAAAAAAACAATCACAGCAACACCCTTTGTTACACACCTGCAACTGTGAATTACAGTGTTGTAGTAGGCATAGGTGTTGGCTTACCTGAATGTTGTGGGGGCAGAAACTCTACCAATTCCCTCTCAGCATGGGGGGTGAAGCGCACTTCCAGGCTGGAAACAGGGGGATCCCTGATCCAGCCAGCAATTGTACTAAAGGCCTCCTCTCCATAACGGGGCCTAATACTGTCTACATTTGTTAGATTGGATTTAGTGTCTGAAATATTGACCTCTCTTTCAGGGGTGAGGTGGGAGAAGTCTTTGTCAATAAACGCCGTAACCTCCTCCAGCACAGTGTCGATGTTTGGGACCAAGGAAGGACCCGTGTTCATACTGGGACCGGTCGAGCACGTGGCGTCGTCTTTGCTGGGAATATCAGCTTCGTCTTTGTGGAGAGCCCCTCGGTTACTAAGGCTTTCCCTTTCAAACTCCAGTGCATTAATTCCTAATGAGGGGCTTCCTGTAGAGCTGTATAATGCATTTGTTACCTCATCCGATGACTTAGCTATTTTTATTTGTTGTTGATCAACCTCCAGTGCATAATCCTCCAGGTCCATGCGCACTCTACTATTGGGGAAATCATAGTCAGGGATGTACGGTTTGATGTCCAGTACTGGAGTGCCAGCTATCATGTCAATGTCTGACAGATGTATCGTATCACCTAAAATGAGAGTTGAGAAATGTGAGTACTAGCACAATTGTGTGCATTAGTAAAACTGGTTTTATATTAGACATTCGAACTTTGAGCGTCAACATGTTTATAAGTACAATACCCAGAGCAAATCTATTAGCATAATATTGTTTATCGCACTGAAAATAGTAAGCTACATGTCTTATTTTTATCGATGTGTCCCGTTAAAGGGATGCTGCCTTGTAAAAGTGTAAAAAGGCAGCAAGCGCTGGCGGTTAAGGGACCGTAAAAATTACTGAGTAAATTTTGTGAGTAAATATAAAACTAAATATTTTAAATAAATACTTGATATTTGAAATAAATGTAGTTGACTTTGTGTACATTTTAATCTTGAAATTGAAATAGTCAAAAATGAAATATCCTGTCTAAATGCAGTGCCTTACTGTTAAAACAGTTGCACAAGTAAGTAACACCAGTGCATGTACCTTTAGATTTCTTATATGAACAAGGCCATTCCACGCTCTTTGGTGATACAGTCCATCTATTGGCATTATTAAATAGGCTACCATAATCTGTAGCTTTTATTATAATCTGCCAAGTGCAACCCCAATAAAATGACTGGACCTAGCTGGCCTCCCAGTACAAATGTTCTGGCTACGCCCCTGCCCTACGGTTTCAGTAAAGGATTCATTTAATGTAGTGATTTTTTTCAAAACAGTACTGTTTAGATAAATGGTTTTGATTTAAAAACTTCCGAATGTCTTTGAAAGACATTTGCCTAAATGTTGATGCTTATGATACGTACCTACAATGCTATCCAGCTTGGCTAATGTCAGGCCCAAGGCATTGGGTCGGTGTGGGCTACGTGTGGAGTACACACCAACCCTTTGACCATTCAGTCTAGGAGGCTTTACTTTGGCTCTATAACTCATGTGTCCATTTTTGTGGAAGATAAATATGACCCTGTAAGGACAAAATAAAACATTACACTACATAAAGTTTAAATCACTCACTCATTCATCGTCATCCGCTTTTCCGAAATCGGGTCGCGGGGGCAGCAGCTCCAGCAGGGGACCCCAAACTTCCCTTTCCCG
>JAODLI010006067.1:0-28221 GCA_027575585.1 Percopsis omiscomaycus | reverse complement strand
GAGAGAGAGAGAGAGAGAGAGAGAGAGAGAGAGAGAGAGAGAGAGAGAGAGAGAGAGAGAGAGCGAGAGAGAGAGAGCGAGAGAGAGAGGGTTTACCAGCATCGATCCAAAAACGAGGATACTTTGTTACGCAGTACTGACAGATAATTGTATTGTCAAAGAAAGCACAAAAAAACTCCAGCCTGGAATGGATCAGCCCTTTGCGATTCGTCCCAAGCTTTCAAATGGTACAGTCCGCTCTGAGTTACTCATGCATTTACAATGACTGTGTGCCCAAAGAGTGGAACTCAAAGAGAGACCAGAATGACTGTGACTTCCTCACACTGTGACTTTTTTTCTTTCAAAGGTTTCAATTGTAATGGAAAATCAGAAGAACCCCGTGCACAACATATTCTGCACCACCTTTGAAACATTATCATTCAGAAAAGGTATTTCAAGGGTGCCAGCACCTGATGGTCAGAGACGGAAAGAACATCATTTGAAATCGTCTAACCAAAGCCTTCTTAACAGACATGGAAAAAGGGGCGAGGAAGCCCTGCGGCCAGTAACACCCTTTGGAGCACCCAACCTCCTTCATGTATACGTTGCATTTTGATGGCACCACTACTCCTGCGCCGACTATCCATAGCTGAATTCAAAATCATTCAAGCTAGCAAGTGAAATGCATACCATTTGTAATTTGCTAACTCGACAGGGAGGCATTCCTTTAGGAACGAACCCCATCTCGGCCCTTGCCTTGTTGTTGGCCCTGGTGGTAAGGCACCCCTGAGCACTGGCCTTATTTGCTCTGTGGATGATTTAGGCCTGTTCATTAAATACCCTTTTAAATTCCCTAGAGGAAAGCTTCCTGCTGCTAGTTACATATATTCCCCAGGCTTGCCATAAATACGTGATTAAATGTACACTTTATTGCGGTATAGTGCTCCTGGCACTACAAATTTCAGCCACAGCTCACAATCTTTCAAAACACAGGGGAAGGTGCTGCAGGGGAAAGGGGGAGGGAACGGTGTGAGTCTACGAGCTTGGGAGTAGAGCGGAGCGCCAGTCACTCAGGACGGTGGGAAGGCCATGCGCTAAGGGATTACACTATAGATGTTTAAATTGAATCAGTGCTGCTTTTCCTCCACGTTTCTGCATACCTTGGCTGAGTTCTCCAAACCAATGTGATTTAGCTTCAAAGACGTCACTAGACAGCAAAACAAATCCGACGTGAGCCATGGAAAATTACCAGCAGTATGACCTAAGACCTTCTTTCTGTTATTATAATGAGCCCTGCATCTGACTGCATTTGGAACAACATGATATTTAGAAAACTGTCCAAGGACAAAGGTTTCTCTGTAGAGTGAAAATGTTTTGACTAACCAGAATAGTTTGGCTTTAAAAAGGTTTTCTTAGGTCCAGGGTAGGAAGAGAGAAGAGGCTTTTTTACTGCCGAGTATAAAAGCCCTCCTGTATGTTTTTGAAGGTTGTTCATTTATTTCATTGACCAAACATGACATATTGTACCCATTTGCAAATAATTTCCACAACAAGGTGCTTTAACTTGAGATGTTAAGCCACTAAGGACAATCAGGTCATTTTTAGCAGACACTTTTATCCAAAGTGACTTACAATTACATGCTGCTATTACATGGAGGCATCTTGCTCAAGGATGCTTACAGGTAGGCCAACTCTGGGGCTCGAACCCACGGCCTTCTGGCTGGGAGTCCAACACCTAGATCACTAGACTAGGACGAGCATTAACGCTCACAAGGTGTTCACTGGGTAGCGATACAATGATCAACTTCCTGGGTGAACCTTGATCCACAACAGTTCAGATCACTTGCAGGGGCCAAACGATTTCACCCAGCCAATAGCCAGCTGGGTGATTTTCCACCACATATTTCCTGGACCCCTAGCTCGTTGGTGTAATGGTGCTCTCAATTGCAGGGCACAAATACGGCAGCAGATGATTCCTGGTTTGGCCTCTAAAATAGTGGAGCAGACAGCATGCAGCCACTGGGGCATGAATCTATCGTCTGCCGCTGGCATCTGAGGCTGTGATATTTTTGCCCCGTTGCTCAGACAGACTGGCATTTAGCATTGCGGTTGATGGACACTAATAAGGGGTTGGCTGCTGCACAATCACCCCAGAGAGGACCTTTGTCAGCAAAGCCGTGAGTAAATACCTGACCAAGTGCTTCTATCTACATGGTTGATTGACCCAGAGGTCCTGAGTCAGGTCTTTTATATAGTTGTTTTAACCAAAGCTATGGATTGGCAAACAAGCTTTAGAAGGAACTCTGTCTTTGATTAAGCTTCAGTCTTCAAAGTGCCACTAAAACAGCTCAGACACTTGATTGACTGTCTCTTATTTCTATAAATGGTGCCAATTTAAGCCCCAGCCTCACATTTGAAAGGTTAAAGAACACTGAAAATGAAAATAGATGTGCAGAATACCAGTCAGTCTGTCAGTACAGCTGGCGAGAGAGAGTGTGTGTCTTTCTGTAGGCGTGTGCTCAGGGTGTATGGGTGGGTGGGTGTGTGGGAGGGTGAATGCTGTCGGGAAGGTGCTGTGCTGGTGGCTGGTGTGTTTTAGTTGCCAAAAATGGGAAAAAAATAATAAAGAAATGAAGACACACAGACACACACACAAGACACCAGTGAGCAGTGTGAAAAAAAAGTATTTTCGGTTGAGTGCAATAGATCAGAACAATGACATTTAACCACATGTTAGCTGCTCATGTCATAATGTAATGTCAGGTTGTGTTTTGTTTGAACGTGGAGATTCAGCAGACACGCAGTGCATTGAACATTACAGTGTGTCTCTGCTACAAGACTTACGAAGGGAAGCCACACTGAACATATGACTAGTTCAAGGGACACTAAGCACGGCATGCTTCTGAAATAAGTAATTAAAGGATCTTGGCATGGAATTAATCATGGCACTGTGATCGCTAAGAGGGGCCCCCATATATTCCTGTCACGTTGGAGACCATTCATTAACGCATATCTGATTTACAGTATATACATATACAAATGTGTAGTTTGCGAAATCACCCGTCCTTTTTACATTTCCTGTGTTTATGGCTAAGGAAATATATACTGCTAGTGGGATCATTTTTCTTGAGTGTGGAGTGAAAGTAGGCCAGCAGCCCGCCATCTCTCTTTCGTATTTGCTCTCCACCATTATTTCTAACATCAATCTCTCTCTTCCTGCCACACATTATCTCCAGATCTCGCTCCGTCTCTAATCTGTTTTTACTCCATCAGAGTAGGTGGCAAATCTTTTGCGGCCTTCTTTGCTCATTTGTCTCTTACTTCCAACGCTGGTTATTCTCCAATCTATTTTTTACATTACTACCACCACTATCTCTCTCTCTGTCCCATAATACTTTGTGTTTCTTTCTGTGCCTGCCCTGTCGACACCTTCACCCACCATTCTCACACTTTATATTTGTCTCTTTTCTCCCATCGCTGCCGTTAACCAAGCAGGTGTTGAAAACAGCCCTCGCTGTGTCTCTCCTTTGAAGGGACGGGAAAAAAAGACAGAGCCCTCAATGATAGCCATGAAATGTTCTTTCTTCTTCTGTCAAGAGCGCCAGTACATGCCAGAGGCACTTCATATATTATTTCAAAGACCAAAGCAACACAATCATAAGCGACACAACACACACATGCACACATTCTTGTAGAGGAAAAAAAAAAAAAAGAGTAAATCCCAGTGTGTCTGCATGGTTGCCCTCAGTGGCGGGATAAGACTTTCAAATGAGAGTTTAAGGCTGGTTTAGGCCGGTTTAGGCTTCCCACTGTCACCCAGTGCTGTTACTGCAGCTTCCTGCGCAGTGTTTTGGTTCAGTTGAAGGTGACAGCTCTGCGTACCGTGAGGTCCCAAAGGGTGTGTTTGGCTAACCGGCACTGAGCAGCCGGGCTTTGGACTTGAGTGATCCAAATATCTTTCATCCAATCCCATTTCATTGTCAGGTACATTTCTGGGACATGCTTTTCTGCTGTAGGGCATGGAGCCTGCGGTGGTGGGGGGTGGGGGGTGGGGGTGGGTAACAACGTCTTCTACTTCACAACTTGTACCTTGGGAGGGCTGAGTGGACCTCTGAACTATGCTTCCTGTTCCGTGTGCTCATTCTTTCCTCAGGCATTTGTTGTTTTCCAGCAGCACTCAGTCATACTCGTCAGCCCGCACCTGTCAGCTGACGGATGCGTGTGCGTACTAATCCTTCAGCCTTGCCGCACGGTTTGGCTCATCGATACTGCCTGTTTGGTTCCCCATTTGCTCTTTGTCTAATTAGCGTCAATGCTCAATTCCCCTTCCCTTTGTCTCTGCGCCGGCTAGCCGCCCACCATCACAGCTCTCGGCGCAATTAAGCGTGTAAACCGAGGCGAGGGGGGAAGAGGAAGACGGAAATGAAGGCAGACGAGGCATCTTTGAAGTGTAAAGTGAGGCAGGGTATGTAGCTGTGCAGTGGGAGGCTCACTGGGTTCGCAGCACCGCTGGCGAGCAGAGGGCGGCTGCCCAGCTAAACACATCACCCTGTTGTAGGGGGGGGGGGGGGTGAAAAAGTCCAAATGGTTCTATGACAGTTCCTCACGCAAAGTGACTTAAAAACTCTATAATCTGCATCTGTAAAATATAAATAATCATCATTTTTGCTTGTTTCTATTAATAAAAAAGTATTCTATGTGGGAACTGTAATATGAAACAGTCATTACATCATTTCTGGAGCCAAAACCCAACCTGATAAACCCACTAAGACACCTGTTGCTGCAACACAAGCGGGAATGTTAAACTGTTTTGATCCAATACACAGATCTAATAGACTGAACGACACCGGAGAGAAGGAATAAATGGAAGGTAAATGGAGAAGCCATACAGGCAAGCAGGACGTTAAGGGCATCTTAGGACGCACATGCGAGAGCACTTGCCTTGGCATTTACAATGCCGGCCAAATGTGGACTCTGCCTATTGACACAGCCATGTCCCTCTGACATTATATTGTGTCTAAAGCAAACAGGGGTGTGGCGGGTGATGGTGGCCTGGAGTGTGTGTGTGTATGTGTGTGTGCGTGCGTGCATGGGCGTCGTTTGAATGTTGGGGGGGGGGGGGACACATTAAGCAGGGGGTCTGGGGGTTGTCCCCCAGGAACTTTTGAGCAGCAAACACTTCATTTCTTGCACTCTTTTTTATGCTCATTTTGTGCCCTTTCTGCATCAATTTATGGTGGAAACGTCTTTATTTATGCAAAGGTAAAAAAAATTCTGCCACCAGGTGACAATTCAAAATACCTACGCCTGTGTGTGCGCGTGTGTGCGTGTGTGCGTGCTCGCGTGTGTGTGCGCATGCGCCTGTGTGTTCTTGAGTCCTTTTTTAATTCCAGCTGGTGTTTGAACTCAACACAAATTCTTCAGAAAGAATTATACAGGCTATAAATAACACTAATGTAACAGGGGGTTAGTGTGTGAGTGTAGAGAGGAATGTGCGTGAAGTCATCTATGCGCGTACATAGCATACATTCTGTGCGCACCTGCGACGTGTCTCTGTGTGAGCAGTGTGTCCAGGCATGCCAACACAGTGCGGGCTCCCTGCTCCACATTGAATTGATGAGCCTGTGAAAGCGGACGCGTCAACAAGTCCTGTGATCGCGGAAGTAGAACTAAACAGATACCTGATGATCCGAAGACAGAGAGCAATAGGGGGTGGGGGTGTCAAGGAAGAACAGTCATTTAAGGGGCTTTGCACTACTGTATGTAGTCTGCATCCTACTCCCACTACAGCAGGATGAAATGATACGGTCTATGAAGGAGCAATGGCACGTAATAGATCACTACACTACACCTTATCTTATCCTAAATGTATTCATCACGTACTTACTACCCAACCGTAATCCTAACAAGTTCCATGTCTAAACTTAACCCTGTTGTTAGCATGTTTAATGTGTTATTTAGGCCTCCCCTCTACAACTACCCTTGCTGCCTGTCTGCTGCGAGGCTAACATGCTATGCTAGTAGTAGCTGGCTATGTTAGCAGTAGCTGGCTACGCCGAAAGTCAGGAGCACATTTTTAAAATAGGCGTTGTTTGTATAATTTAGTGCCCATTCCTCACCAAATTTAGATTACACTGAGAATTATAGGTAATACAGCAATTACCAGCAGCCTATATTCACTTGTTGCTGCAGCTATTCTGTGTTCTGAGAACATAGACTTACAGGTGTATCTGAAAACATTTGAATATCGTGGAAAAGTTAATTTATTTCTGTAATTTAATTCAAAAAGTGAAACTCACACTCTTGACATAGGCCATTATACTACAGAGGTAGAATCACATGATCTGTTCTGTGGCCAACATCATGAGGAGATGATTTAGGCATCATTTTGGACAAAAAATTACGTATTCCATTAGGCCTATTTTAGGAAGGTGACAATATTCTAGATTCATTTCACACAAAGTGAAATATTGCAAGGCTTTTTTTCTTTTAATCTTTATGATTACATCTTACAGCTCATGAAACTCAAAAATCCAGTATCTCTAAATATTAGAATAAAGAATTTATAATACAGAAATGTCGACCTTTTGAAAAGTATGTTAATTTATGCCCTTAATACTTGGGGGCTCCATTTGCACGAATTACAGCATCAATGCGGTATGGCACAGAGGCAATCAGCCTGTGGCACTGCTAAGGTTTTTGGAAGCCCAGGTTGCTTTGATAGTGGCCTTCAGCTAGTCTGTATTGTTGGGTCTGGTGTTTTTCTCTTGACAATAACCCACAGATTCTCTATGGGGTTCAGGTCAGGCAAGTTGACTGGCCAATCAAGCATAGAAATATCATGGTCAGCAAACCAGTTACTAAAGCAGCGGAAAAGCAAATCAGCATCTCCTTAAAGCTTGTCAGCAGATAGAAACATGAAGTGCTCTAAAATCCCCTGGTAGATGTCTGCATTGACATGGCATCATCACTGTCTGTGGAAACTTCACACTGGACTTCAAGCAATTTGGATTCTGTGCCTCTCCACTGCAATGCAAAATTTCATCTGAAAGTAAACGGTCTAGTTCTTTTTTTCCTTAATGCAGGTAAGACGCTTCAGGTGTTTTTACTTAATTAGCTGATTAGAGCTCTTTAGTCTAAAATTTTGAGATACTGGGTTTTTAATTTCCATAAGCTGTAAACCGTTATCATTCAGATTAAAACAAAAAAGTCTTGAAATAGTTCACTTTATGTATTACATTTACAGAAAAAATAATAACTTTTCCACGAGGTTTTAAAGTAAGCAATGATATTTTTCAATTTTTTTTTTTACAGACTATATATACAGTATATCAGTCAGATGGCACACAGAATGGCAAAGTTAAGAGAGGCTCTGTTCTTTCTGCTGAGGAAGGTTTGTATTTTGAGCCCTTTTCTACTATGATGAAATTAGAGATAAACAGATGCAAACATCTGTTTATCAAAATATGCAGTGAAATGTACAGACAACACATGCCTCCTTTTTGTCTGACCTAAATACAAGAATGTACTGTAACATAGATGTTAAGACCTTTTAGTATTTTATTATACTGCACTTTGTAATCTCCATTGATTAACTTTCAAATCGTCAGTTAAAATGTTATAATGTCACCAGCTGTGTAAATTCTTTCCTACCCATTGACCAATGAGGCAGTCTTTTGAGCAGAAAGCAATAAGCGTGGCTCTGCTCACTTAAGCATGATGCGCTGTTGATAACATTACCGCTGCAAGTCTCTGAAGAACATAGGCATGTCATGTTAATGTAGAGTTAGCATCATATCTGTGTTTATCAAATCAGTAACGTACGTAGGTACAGAGGCAACTTATAGTCATAAACTAGCATTAAATACATGTTAAAAAAGGCCTTAGCATTCACTCAGTTATCGCTTAAACACACTTCACTAAGCAGTTTTGAGTAACAAAGGTGAGTCCTTTGACACCTTTGACCCTGATCACTGAGAAGGCATTGTTTGTATATGTTTGTATAGAGGCTTATAGAGACACAGAGAGTGAGAATAGAGGAAGAATATACCGGTCCGTGAAACACATTCGCCTGTGGGTCTAGTGTGGGTGTGATGGGTTAAACAAAACTCTGTAATGAATGTGTTCCAAACTGTATATCAATTCAACTTAAAAGCTTAGTAAAATGAACGAGTTAAATATGGTGTTTTTAATTCTTTGAAACCCTCCTCTGCACAGGGTTTAACTTTATGACACATGTCATAAAGTTTTAGAGTACTGATTTTAGCCCCAAATTGAAGTCTCACCCTGCCACATTTTGGTATACCTGTATGCATTATACTGTACATTGATATATGGTTCCCATGTCACTGATTTTGACTTGACGGCTGCCAATTATTTTAATTATATGGGCTACATATCACTTGCATTGTACATATTTCACTTATTTAGTGTACCACAGGGGTTTCAAGGCATATATTAAAGATGACCAAATTGCATGCAGATGTGGCAGTTTTGTAGATGTCACACTTTTTTTGCATAGAACTGACCTAAAGATATTACAAATTAATTTTAAATCTCTTCTACTCATAGTAACTCCAGGCATTCCAACACCCCTTTGAGCCTAAGCATCACAGGCCAGTGACCATCTGGTTCTTCTTTTGGTTTGCCATTCTGTCCCAGAAGAAATAAGCCAAAATCTGGGACACAATTTAAATGTCCTTATTCAAACTGCAGATTTATCTAACGACTGTAAATACCGTACCTGAGGTACAAGAAACCCACAAATCTATTTTTACAATGTGATCATCCACTGATTCACCCACCCATTCATTTGAACAGCTTTGTATTTCCTTGGTACCTCTATAACCATGTTTTATTGCCTCTCTTTACATGCAAAGTTACTATCCTTATAGTTCATAGGCTTTTGGTAGTAGGTAAAACTAGGCAATCCTTGAAGTTGTACAATAACAATAAATAGCTATAAGGTATAGCTATAGTAATAAGTTCTTTATTGCTGAAAAAAATAAATAAAAAAATACAATAACTCAGAAGGTCAAAGCACTGGGTGGCATTTTACTGTGGCATTTGACTACTGCTGCCTCTCTCTTATCTCGCCCAGTCATTTTTTCCCTCCCATGCCGGCACTAATTTCAGTGTTCCCCACCTTTCACACAAGCATCATTACCTTTGCTATATCTCACCAAGGGGTGAGTAATAGTTAGCGCTAATCAAATCAGAGGCCGGCCGCCTTTACTCACCCATCTGACGCTAATGCTGTTAGGTCCAATGCATAGCAATGTGAGTTCATAAAATTAGGCCCCGGACCGGCGCTGCGAGCAGCAGCACGGAGCTCGCGCAGTCAACGGCACCTCCGTCCACAAGCAGTGTGATGAGATTAACATGGTGTGCTGGGCGCTGACAGTTCACATCAGGAGCAGCAACACAGGGCTGCTGTGAGGAAAAGCAATGCCACCGCAACTAGGGTTGTGCTCGGCCCACCGGGTCACGAGTGCGCACGTGCGTGCGCGCGCGTGCGCGCGCGTGCGTGAGACCGAGTGAAGATGTGTGGATGATGGGTGTATTTGCCTATTATGTGGGTGCGCGTGTGTCTGTGTTCCAACTGATAAAAGCTGTGTAGAATCAGGATGACTCAACCTCTGCCTGCGAGGGCCAGATGCTCTGCAGGCCTCCGTGCCAATGCCATTACCAACCGAGCCAAATACACCTTCAAATTCATGTTACTGATGGCAACGCTGATAGGTCAAATTGACTGTTACATGTTCCAGCAACAAACGGACGGCCTGCCTGGAACACTGATTACGGCGGACAACCACTGGAACGGGCTCTGAGAGAACAGACGTTCGGGATGAACACCGTGGTCTGCTCAGATCAGCCATGCTGGGCTGATGTGACCTTGTACTGAGAAAAGGAGATTGTCAGCCATCAAGGCCAGAAAAATAAAAGATTCGCTGCAGCTAGCTGGCTTCTCAGATGGGAGAAATGCTCCCAGTCGAAGGCTGTACGCAAGCAGCGCGGTTTCAAGGTAACTACAGTATGTTCTGCTGGCACTCCAGCTATACATCCTGTGTGGTTTTCTTCATGTTCGCCAGTTTAGTTCAATGCAGTTTCAATTTAACTTTATTTATTGGGCTACTTTATATATATATATATATATATACACAGTACCAGTCATAAGTTTGGACACACTTTCCCATTCCATATATATATATACACACCGCACAACTTCAATTAAAAGCGGAGTCCCTCTCAGGGGTTTTGACAAATAAATTGCATGCCAGGTCTGGTTTTTATAGAAGTTCTTTGGATGTATCAAACCTCTTAAAGCCCGCTGGGTAGCTCGCTTGAGCTAGTTTTAAGATGCTTAGATCGTGCATACAAATATAAATGTTTAAATCCTTGTCAATATGGACATGCTACACATCGTTAGACCTACCAATCGGCTTTCTTTTAGTGCCCTTATTCGTTAGGTAGGCTATGTGGTATGCAATTTGTTAAACAATGCAAATATGATGCGTATGGATTTATTGTTGTTAATCCGGTATAACACATCCCAATGAGTAAAGAGGCTATGTGGTCTACCTGATTTTTTTTACATGCAGAACTTCTTTTTTTAAATCTTTTTCACCTAAGTGCAAATAAAGGTTTAAATAACTACGGTAACCTTCGTCTTTCATACTTTCTAAGGTAGGCTACAAGTATTACTCTCTATTCATACTGGTTTAAATAATCAATTTGATAGTATTTCCCATCTTTGCTCAGCAAGAGTTTTATGCGAAAGAAATGAAAGGCCTGTCCCGTTTAGATGCCTGTCCTAAATATAGGCAGGTTGAGTTCAGTGATTGAAGCAAATAAAAGATGTTGGTATGTGTCTGCGTATTTCTCTGTCTCATTGCTAAAGAAATGCAAGCACAACCCCCCTCTAAATTGTTATGTCTGCTTGCCCTGTTGTTTGTTAGCTCTCATTTCTCAAATTCAGAATAGGTCTAGCCCGGAGAAATGTACACCCTAAGAAAACCAGCTGGTGTCAAGCAGGCTACAGTGAAACCTCCATCTATGAGAAAAGACAGGGTACATTGCAATCTTCACCATGTAAATCCTTGAGAGATCTAAGGGATTGCTGTTTCAGTTAAAACCTGTATCAGGAACATTTGTTTTCCTCGGCAAGGCTCCCCTTAGGTTAGATTTCATTTCATATGGCCCCCTTCCAGATCCCAGAGAAATAAACAGGGGTGAGAATGGCAATTTGTAGCACTGACAGTGCTGTCTGACCGTGCTGAAAGTGCTGTCTGGTTGTTTCGACCATCCTGGGGCGATCCAGGTGTGTAACTGTTTAATAATGCTTAATGATTTGGCGGGTGTGTTGTGACAGAGGTCCATTCAATGCACATCCATCTAGATGGGTAAACAGTCGTTTAACTGTGCAAGTTTAAACAAAGACGAGTGATTGCCTACTCCGAGAACACACACACACAGAAGAGCTCAGGACCGATGGGTCAGGAAGAAAAACGTTTTGGAAATGTGTCTATGAGATTGCATTGGTCTATTGGGAGCTAAGGACTAATCAATAAACAAACACACAGGGACAGTCAGTACTGGCAGCTGAAATACAAAATCTTTTTGCACTATGTTTGAAAAAAGTTAGAAGGTTAGCTTCTTCAGGAACTCCATAATAGGAGAATAAAGAAGAGATAGTTATCTTTTATTTTCAAAGTGGTGACAGTTTGGAGACACTCTTCAAACATCACTTCAAAATTTTTCAATATATTATTTTGACAGGTTTTTACATCCTGCCAGTTGTAATTGTGTTAAAATAGTTGTGTTTTGAGGTAAAAAAGAAGCTCATTATCTTTATAAACTTAGACATAGATAGTGTATTTATGAAGACCTACTTTTCCCAACCAGTCTAAAGAAGCACTGAACTGTTCCTTTATGTTCCCCGTCAGATTAATGTTTCAGTAAACATGCCAGCAAAAGTTTGCCTTTTCAAAGAGCAACTTCTAACTGATTCGTTTCTGCATCCCACAACACAGACATGGCTGACTGTGAAACTTCTATTATTTTCTTTCTTTGACAAAACACATACAGTACGGAGCCAGTCACCACCGTCTGACCTTTCCATTACTTTGAATCCCCATGATTCCTGGCTCCCTTTTACCCCCCAGCGTCCGAGATAGACAGCCTGGCAGTGGAATCCCATGTGGAGAACAGTAACAGTAAGGTTAGACAGTAGTCATTAGGCTCCTCTTGGAAGGAAACAAAAGAAGATGACCATTATCAATCTCTCTCAGTATTTCCCCTCAACTTACCTTAGTTATTATACATTTCCTCTCTATATTTGGTCAGCTTCTCAATAAACATTATTTTGAGTGCAGTGGGTGGAAAGAAGACAAAATGGCGCCTCCTCATTTTGTTGATGACTTCTTATGGATCCGATCTGAGGTCTGACTAAATGCAGTGAGAAAATGTAGATTGATAGTTGCAGGAAGGAGGCGTCGCATCCTGGCTCAGACTATGTCCGATTCTTTGGTCTACTCGTGTTGGCAACCTGACGGCCCGTCTCGAAAGTAAGCTCTCCGGGCGAGGTGTTTGCTGAAAAAAGTCCTTGAATGCTGTGTTTACACCAGGAAAACAGGTGGGAATTCTGTCAATACAGGCCTGCGTCCGGTCAAATTGTTTCCCATTTTTAGAAAACCTGTGAAAAGGAATTAAATCAGATGGGAGATAAATGAGACTGATCAAGTGCTCTTCACAATTTGCTGTCCTTTTCTGTCCATCACTGTCAGAGACAATCTGTCTTACACTCTTTCATCTCTTTATCCGTCTCTCATCTGTTCTCCGTCTGGCCTGGCTGACTCTTGTGCTTCATAGCCGCTTGCTTTTCTCCAAATACTTCTCCACAGCAAAAACCCTATCATCCTTCCCTGCAAAGATATCTCATCCATTTTTTTTGACAGGGTCTCCCTTATTTCATTATTATTTCATTATTCCATTCATGCCATTTTATTCTATTTTACCACTCCAGCTTCAGTTTATGCTCTCTGGTTCTCCTTTTTCTGATCCATCACGCAGCAGCTCAACTACTATAATGAATAATGGAAAAAAAAGAAAACATATCTAGAATGAAACAAGGTTTTTTTTTTGTGCCAAGTCAGCTCCCTCAACACATATGATATTTCCTCTGGGCGAATATGGCGTCTCGGGAGGACATTGGTGTTCGTTTGCCATCCAGTAGACTAGAGAGAGCAAAGGGTCACTAAGGTGAGAATAAAGTGAATCAAGAGAGTTCCACTGCGCAAGAAAGGTGCAAGCATCGACATCTTTGTACGAGTCAAACGGTTTTGTACTATATATACAGTACCCATGTGTCTGGCTCTGCACATTCTCTCCACATGTGCTTCTGCCATTTCTGAACATTGCTATGTAAGAAAATTATGAAATCAAAAAGAGTTGTCTGGTCTTTAACTATTAATTTCCCAACAATACACCAATGATTAGCTACTGTTTACTGAAGCTGCTCCCACAAGATTCAACATGTTTATAAAAAATAAGTAAACCATCCAATACAATATGCAATCATTCAGTTATTAGTTATAAGGTTTCAAATGACCTGTACATATTGCAGCTTTGACACAGTTGCGATACAGTGTGGTACAGCCACGCCCAGCACCTTGGTAGGCTCCATAATCCATTTATTTTTCTGTATTTTGCTTTGTAATGATTACTGTTATCTGCTATCTTTATATCAATGTGCTTATTAGGTGTTGATTGATTGTGTGGGCAAGCGTATATGTGCTGGTGCAACTCTAGGTTTGTCAGCATTTTGTGTATGCCAGCTGCCTACATGGTAACGGAGCTTTCAACCACCACAGACTGCAGTAAGCTTGCTCTTCTGATCCAATGAGATTAGCCCAACACATCCTGTATGATCCAGCGCACATGCAGAGCAAGGGTGTCTGAACAAGCCTCTATCTCAATTTTAGCCCTGATTCAAAGGGCTGCTTAGATCACACATGAATGGAGAACCATAAATTATTCAATGCAGAGAAATTAAATTCAGGCCTGCTAATTTAAAGTTATATAAACATGATGTATCATGTCTTCTTCTGTTTGTTCTGTTTATTCCATCATTCCATACAGTAATTTGTTTTTAATAGCATTTATTTATTCAGTGAATACTTTTACTTACTTTTAGTAAGTTCTGTTGATAATGTACCACTGAAAAGTAAAGAAAGGGATGTATCCAAAGGACCTTCCTGCTCTCTGACCTACCCTGTACCTACCATTCCATTCGCAGTGAACGAAAAGTAACACCAAAGTACGCTGCAGTGTTACGCATTCTAAGACATTATGTTTAGAAACAGAAATAGATGCAAAGTAGATACACTGGGTGATTTATCATGAGTAAAGTACTTAGAGTATAATGTGCACACTATTTAATATTTTTTGCTGTGGTGTTTCTCCCACACACTGCAACATAGGGAGATAATCTTTTCCTCACAGACTTCTCACAGAAAGTTTGTATTTGAATGCCAGGAAGAAAAAGCATATTGTTTACAATGCAGAAAAAAACGACAGCTTTGGAAATAATGGGTATATTTTACTAACAATTTCCCCATGTTCAAAATCTGCAAACACCGGTAAATAAAACGGTTTCCAATATGGATTTTATAGTCTGTCTAATGTGTATAGAACATACCCTAAATCGAGAACGCTATTTTAAGTACACTTCGTGCTTTACTAATAGCCCTTAATCTTTTAGAGGATGCTAAGTGTTTCAAGGTCACTTCCCCCCTGATGTGAAGGGGAGTTCGGCAGAAGCTGAAGCTATTCAATTACAACTCCCCACATATTAGGATTCAATGCACTTCTTCAAACAGAGGAGAGCGAAAACGATAAACATTTTCTCTCCCTGTGGAGGCGTGCTTTATTCGGGTGAGAGCAATGATGAAACAAGGCAACAGAGAATAAGTAGGAAAGGCGGAGAGAGAGAGTCCATTGGCTCCAGGCTGGATTTGTGCAAGGGGGAAATGGGACCACATTGTCTTCCCCTCAGTTGAATAAGCATTTTTAAGTGCTGAGGAGTGTTAATCTAATGCGAATCTTACAGCACAGGGGCCACAGGCAAGCCAAACAAAGATTCCGAACAAAAGTAAAGAGTTATGAAGTTGGCAGTTGGCAAAACTGCGAATTGTCTGTGACTTTAAATAATCTGTCCATGCGAAGACATTTTTAAACACTTAATTAAGTACACCCCAAGAAGAGAAGACCTCATAAAATAGTTATTTAACTCACTGATGCTAGTACATCCACATATTCACAAACATCTTACAGTAGCAGAAAGACCTCCATTGACCTTTTCTATAGTTCCTCTACGATTCTGGACAACTTTATGTAAAGAGAATCCCCCTGTTCTACTTTTGTGTACTAAATCCCAATACCCATCAACAAACAGGTTCAATATTCCAGCTGACCTTGGCAATGCATAATAAATATTGCTCTTTGCTGCCTTTGGCAAATCCTTTGCGGATCCCAGTGCAGTACAGGACCATCCAAATATGCATTAATAAGAAAATTTACAGTCAGGCATGGAGGCTTTGCCTATCTAATAAACAACACTGCCAAGAAGTCCAACCAGAAAAGGGATAAAACTGATTCAAAAAGGAATTCAATTTTTTATGAAGTTGATGGTGTAGCGAATAACAAACCACCCATCAGTGACAAATGAATTGTCTATGGACAAATACACATACACAGACACAGGCAAACACACACATAGAGCTAATTTTTTACTTTATTCAACCATGACAGTATAATTTAACAATTGGAAGAGACATGTTGAATGTGTTTTCCTGCATTCTAAGCCATCCAGATAGAAATGTATCTAAATATATTCAAAAGTTTCACAGTTAATTAAGGGGCAGAATTTATAAAACGAATTCTACATTTTGTGTGTTTCATATGTATTTCTAACTAAATATAGATATGTATACTAAAATACTGTAGGTCTAAGCTGTTTTAATGTAAATATAGAATACAGGTGAATCAGTAAATGTGGTAATTGATACATTTTCATAATCATGGCAAACATTTTGCAAAATATTGTATATTGCCAAAAATCTAAAAACACTCGACTGTTTAAAATTGTGTAAAATTGTAAAAAGTACTTAAAAGAGTCTTCACAATATATGTTCCCAGGGTTTTACTTAGATTATACTCAATGTGGTAATTACCTGGTTGTAGCCCCTGACAGCTACTGTAATGGTGTTAACATAGCTGGTGTCGGACCTTATTGGAAAATGGTTTCTGCTATGTAACAAACAAGTACACTCACAAAAATTAATAGTCACATTTAAAATTATCAGTTAAGCTACGTGCTGATTTTATTATGCCTCTAGTGGTTACTGCAACATATCAATACTGGACAGACCCGATAAATAGTTTAGAAAGTTGTCAGAAATGTTGAAAATATCAAACTGATCAAATGTCATTACCAACTCTTTCCAATATGTCTCTTTCAATACAAACAAATGAACACACCCCAAACTTGCGTCCCCAATCCCAGCGCCTCATTAACTTTCCCTGCCTGAGACATCAGTAATTGGTTTTCATTTTCAATTTTGTGATAATAATTCCTATCTGTTCTGACGCCAGTTGCGGTGATAGCGCTGCTAGTGGCACTTAATTAATTGATTTATCTTCGGGTCACTTCTCAACGATATCATTTCCCCCCCATCTGGTGTGCCTATTAGATTTGATAAAACCAAAACAGCAAGGCAATCATAAGCAGTTTTAATTCCTCACAACTTAACACTTCTATGTTTTCATCTTGGTGTGTTTGAACACATTATGAGTGGACACTGTGAAAACAATTGCTTGATTTATTTACAGCTTCTGTGGTCTTCTCATTGATGATCTTCTATTTTATCCTGAACTGAGGAGCCCCTCGTACAATGTTTGGGAATACAAATGAGGATGTATATAACCACAAATGGAGTCGTCTATAAGTGTAATTAATCTGTGCCTGCATTCTACCATTACCAGATACTGGGATTCTTATATTTAATAGATACATTCTTCTTCTAGTCAAACCATTCATACAATATTTCTATATAGCCTGGCAGGCAGCTATACCATGCGTACTGTAAATAAAGTCAAAGAGGTTTGTAAGCACTTTTGAAATCCAAAAATAGATTTGTAGTCCACAAACCTCTAATAGAAAAGGAGGTTTAAAAAAGGGCTGAAAACGAACAAAAGCCTCCCATTTGTTTAAGGGAGGGGGGACACGTTTTATTGCAAAAGTAAGGCTGTGGCGTGAGTTGGGAATGAATGAGCATGGCTTTAAGGGTTGTTACTGGGCTTATGTTCCTTTAAAGTTCAATTAAAATATCTGATGTGAAACAGGGAAGGAAAGTGTGCACATAGGGTGAGAACTCCGTGCTATCTTAAAAACTTCACATGTCAATTTGATGTAAGAAAGGCTTCAAACACCAGAAGGGAAATGAGAGAAAAGGTCCTGCTTTAGACGATGTACAGAGAGACCCCCCATCACTCTCTTCTGTATGTCCCCAGTAGAGGCAGCAGTGTCTGTAATCACCGCCACGGGAATGACTGCCACACACAACGTATGAGTATGTCTGTGTGTGTGTGTGTGTGTGTGTGTGTGTGTGGTGCATGATTTCTCACCAAGAGTGGAGGCTTCAGGGAGTCACCATCAAAATACCCTAATTAATCACACCCAGCGCAGCTGGGGCACCAGTGCTTCCCAGGCACCTCCAAGGAGGGATTCTGGGAAAAGACCAGACCTCCCAAAGCTCCCCTGGACCTCGTAGTAGGCCTGTAAAACTCTCTGAGGTGTCGTTGGCAAGACCGCGCTTCAGAATGACTTGACGGCTGCCCAGGTAATACCACACTCTCATCGGTCTGCTGTTCAGGTCAGAATCAATATATTAAATGATTGAGTAGGGATGGAAATGTTTCCAGCAGAATGGGTATACATACTGTAGGTGTGGAATGGAGTATGGGAGACACTGGCCATCAAGAAAGCAATCGATGTGACCTCTGGATCAATAATCCACTCAAGGCTAAGTGAGAGGGATCTGGTGACTAAAATAGCTTCACATGAAATCTCAGTCTATGAATACATTTCCAGTGGCTTTATGGCATAAATGGAAGTAATCCTTTGATTGATTTATAATTTGAATAATCTTATCATATATATCATACATACCTAGGATATTCAAAATGCTCTTTTCTGATTAGAAATCATCCTCTTCAATATGACTTTATAATATAAAAGTCAAGGGACCGAAAGCAAAGAGTGAATAAGTGACTATACTGAATATATTTTTCCCTTGCAAAGCATTTTCGACAACGCGCATGCACACAGAAGCAGTGCTTTGGGAGAAATGTCAACAACGTAGTGCAAACACGCTAATTGGATGGTCTACAGACTGTATCCTAATTACATCCGAATGAATGCTGGGATAATGAGGGATAATTTTCTGTCTGTGAAAGGTATGCTGTACTTGTAATGGATTCCTTCTGTTTTATTTGTCTTTTAACTATAGTTCATTAAGAGTGAATGAGTGAGTGGTAAAGAGAATGGAGAATGACACGGTCTCCACATGTTGCACGTGATTAGTTGCCATGGGGAAGGTTGAAAGGGCCTGGCAGCAAGACAGCGCCACCTTCTGTCAAAATAAGGCGTGTCAGACTGACTCACAATGGGAAATAGCACTGCATAAGTGCAGTTGTAATGTACTTCATTAAGAATTGAAACAGATATAGACCTACATTTTCTTGACTGGGTAGAGAAGCATTCCCTTTCTCCCAGGATGACTTGGAGGGGTGACTGCTGGATGTAATTAAGACAAAACAAAGTCACTGTGGCTCGTTATATATTATTAAGATTGGTATCGTGCCATTATGTTTCATTGTATTTTGATGTGAACCCCAGTTAATGGCTTCATCTATGCTATACTGGAGAGTCGGTAAGGCAAAGTGGCAGTTTGAGATCATTGAGACGGGCCCTTGAGGTTGGAGGTTATATACAGTATGAATGTGGTCTTTTAGCAACTTTCCCTTGGGGAAATAACAATAAAACCAGTAAGGGCATGGCTAATCCATTTCGTATCATTAGAATTGAGTTACGAAATGGGCCAGTGATTTCAATTATTTCAAAGCAAAAGGCACGAGTCTTGAATATCACACCTGCTGTGCTCAGCACTGTGGATTTTCTTGTATAACGAAATGCCTTCCATACACACCTAATACTATAGATCCTAATTATTTGGCTAACTAGGAAATGGTTTGTATAGGGAAAAGTTTAATGTAGATTGGACCACTTTTCCCTGTATGGCTAGTAAATCAATCTGCTAAAATATATTCTCAGTTGAAGTGAAACTAAACATGAAGTAACTTTTGTCTCATTTTAAATCACATTGAGAAACTTGTTTTGAAACTCCCTGAAACTTAGCTACAATATTCTTTAGTAGTCAATACTTTCTTGACTGTACTGTATGACAGCCCTCATCTCATTACCTGAGATGTTACTAAGATTCCAAAGTTTGTGTTGCACATACATAAAGTGTCCACCAGTGGCACTAGTGAGGTTTCCCAGTGTAGCTGTTTGCCTTCCACTCCCTAAGAGCAGATACTGTAGACAGTGACTGGGCCAACACAACTGTACCGCTTCACAGCTGGTTTACAAAGCAGCTGATGAAGAAGAATTCTCTGCCAGCCTTGGAGCAAGCCAACATCTTGCATAGGTGCATAGTTTCCATGGGGAAGGTTAGAAGGGCCTGGCAGCAAGAGAGCACCACCTTCTGTCAGAGTAAGGCGGTGTCAAATAGCAGTGAGTTTACAAAAGGGGCCAGTGAATTTGTACCGAATCTTTAACATCACACCTGCCGTTCATTAGGACTAAGTCGAGGTGAAATTGAAAGGCAGAGTTAAAAATGTGTACATCGAAAGGTTAGGTCTTTACAGTTCTGCTTTTTTAGATATAGACTAACAGAAGACAAGCGTGCAAGAGCGCACAACAGCAAGGAGAATTACATGCTTCACAGAAATATGTAAATATTCAACACTGAAAGTAAGTGCAGTGCACTTTAATCCCCCATGTTACCAACTCATAGAAAAGCAGCTTCTAAAGAAATATTAAGATACATTTCTGAGTGACTTCCATATAAGTTGCAGCAACATCATTCCGTGAGTTCCTTTTTTCTTAATTGAGCAGTATTTTCTCTTTAGATTTCCATTTGATTTGGTCTAAGAGTCTAAGAGTGCATCAAGTTCATTGCAATGGACACTTTATTTTGTGTGTTCTGACCTTGTCAGTATCAAGTCAGGCCAGAAAACTGTAGACCAAATAAAAACCACTGTGCCCCACTCTGTGGATTTTTCTTTTGTAGAACAAATTGTCTTCCATCAAAACCGAATAGTTCAGAATTTTTTGACCAGCTAGGAGAAGGTTTATGGGGGCAAAAGTTGAATGAAGGTTGGACCACTCTTCCCTGTATGGCAAGTGAATTATCGATCTGCTCACATTTTTTTTGACAGGCTGGAGGTGAAACTAAACACTAAGTAACAAGTGTCATTTTCGCTCATTTTAAATCACTTTGGCAAACGTGTTCAGAAACTCTCATTAAATCTCACCTACAGTTCTTTAACAACTTGATACTTTCTGGACTGTGCAGTTACCTGAGGCCATACTAAGATGCCGAAGTTTGTGTTTGCACATAAGGTGTACACCAAGAGCCAGACCAGCGTCAGACCAATCTCAACAGGGGGGCATTTATTTTCACTGGGCACATTTTTATATGGTTCTATATTGTATGTGCTGCATATTCGAGTTGGAGGGCACATTAGCCAGAATTTGAAGATAGGCCTATACATATTTTAGTTGAATACAGCAGTTGTCCAAATAAATGCACAGGTCTGTAAAAGCCTATACAACAACCGAGACCCCCCAACTAGGTAGCTAACTGTAGCTACCTTTGTCTAAATAAATTCACCCACATATGGCAGTAGGGTATAACATATTAGAGAGAACATCTAGCCTACTTTGTAGTTGATGGAAGACGTGCTTGAAGTAGGCCTAGATGCAGCAGCAGATCCGACCACCCTCAGTTTGAGGGTGGTCCTTATGATCCTGAATTCCCAGGTTCAGGTGGAGCAGCTGGGATTTTTAAAGCATTTTCGGATTTCCATATCGAGGAAAAAACTTTTGACGGCTCTTGTTTCTAGTTCTAACTAGGTGAGAAGGCGCCGGTGGAACGTTGAGTATAAAAGGGGGAAGGGGGGTGGCAGGGTGTCACACGTTGTCAATGTAGTGTGTAGTCTTTCTTAAACTAATTTTTTTAATTCATTGTTTGCAAATGCTTTTATTATATAATTGTATTATTCTGCCAGTAAATGTGAATTATATGAATATTGTTTTGGGGGCATGGGGGGGCTATTGACGTCTATTGCAGGTCCTGTGTACACCGGTTGCACTAGTGAGGTTTCCCAGCGTAGCTCTTTACCCTCTCCTCCCTATGAGCAGATACTGTCGATGTGACTGGGCCAACACAACTGTGCCACTTCACAGCTGGTTGACAAAGCAGCTGATGAAGAAGAATTCTCTGCCAGGCGTGGAGCAAGCCATGACTCACAGAAAAACAACAATCCCTCTTCCCAGCCAGCAAGCTACACAGAACAGCGATTCCTATCTATTCGCCAGTAATGTTAGCTGCTAGGCACTGTTTGTGTGTGTGTGCATGCGCGTGTGTGTGCCAGGCCCTGTGGAGAGTTATACATCTTCACTAGCTTCAGTACCAGGGGGCTCCACATTGACTCTTAGCCCTTAGTCATTGGAGCTGCATTGGGAAAAGGGTGTGTGGACTGGATGCACTATAAACCACTGGTGAGCAGACGGGAGTAGATCTTGTGGTAGCTCGCCTCGTACAAATTCTTACTAGTGACATGATGACATTTAAAGGGAAATGTTTACAAACCTGTCTGGACTGGATCAAAAGGGTTATGAGCTCTTCATACTGTTCTGTTTGTGGTTTACCAAAAAAAAAAAAAAAACTCCAATTCTTTTGGTGATGTCTGCAACACAGTTCCATTTAACTGCAACACCTCAAAAGGTTTTAAGTCGCTTTTGAAGAGAATTTTTCTAATTTATTTATTTTGTCCTGGTTGTTGTTATGTTACTGCACAGGTCGTTTGAGAAATTTGTGAACAAAAAAACAACAACACATGACTAACAATTCACAGTAACCTTAATTGTGCTTTTAATTTAAGATTTTCATGTACATTATTATTGTTATTCATTAATCATAGTCATTCGTCTCACTTAGCCAAAATAGAGGGTAGATATTATACGGCATATACTGTAGGCCTACTGTATGTCAATAGACATACAGTACTGTGTTGCATTTCCCTTACAGCATCAGTTTAAGCTCAATACATCTCTAAAGAGTGATGCAGATGGACTGAGCTGTCAATAGCAAACGTGACCTGAATTACCAGTGTGAGCTCTCTACTGATGACGTCAAGGCCAGCTCTGCGAGTGGATCCAGGAGTTTAGCCTCCCTGTGGGAAGGTACAGACCGTTCCCTAATACTGTAATCATTGTGTGATGAAAACATTAGCATATGTAAGCCCTCTCACCTCATCTGCATTTGCCCTTTTCATCCTAAATCTTATAATGCGCGTCCTCCCTGGGAAAATACAGATGATTTCCTGAGTTGGCAGACAATCCAGTAAAAGGACTAAAAATGTGATTGTAACTGAGATGCCATAATGGGGACACTCCATTACATACAAACAACAAATCAACAGCTCCAGCCAAAGGTGTCCAGCTGGATATCACCCCCTGCCAGTTAACTCTAAGCTCCAACAGTTGCGTTTATACTCTACAGTATGTGCAAGAGCAGGAAATCAATGTGGGATCATATTCACACTGTTCTTCGACAGGACCACTGGGGGCAGAGCCGCAGAATTGAGCTGACCCATTGTGCTCAAAAAGGGCAGAGGAGAAGCCAAGATCATCCAAATAATGACTGTCTTTCCCCATTTTCTGCACTGCCACAACTTTTCTATGAGGCTGAGCGTTGCTCGAATGCTCTCTAGGCTACGTAACAATAGTGGCTTATTTTGACCCGCTTAGTGGCACAAATGCATTTCAAAGAGCTCAGCAGGGGTGACTGGGCATGCTTATCACACACTCCTTCACCTTAGCTCGCCGAATAGCTGGTGCCAAAGCTGTGACGGTGTCACCACCTGTTAGTCTACCCTTTTGGAAAGATATGCCCTCTTTTGAAGTGGCAAAGCTGAAAGAATTTAAACTGACTTTGAAATGAGCTACGTTACATCAGCACCAGATAATAATAACGTTGATTGTTACACATGTAAGTGCAAGTTTTGATGTCGCCTTGACTTCCATCAGTCACTTTGCGGACTGCTGGTGGTTACGTGCCAGCAGAGAGTATATATGGAAGGGATGGGTTGACATTTACAGTATCTTAATAACACCTATTTACAGATATGCAGGATGAGCACCATTCTGCATAGGTGGACACCTTATACTGCTGTATCTAGGTACGCTACAAATTCCAGAACAAGCGCTGTGTTATTGCTTGCCATGCTCTACTCTATGCTACTAAGGGCCGTGGTTATACATCAGTGAACACAGTTTTATCACTGTGCAGAAAAGCACTGTCTACAGTTATTTTGGAACGGGCTTGTTTTTACATATTGTTTGGTCAGCTTCTGTTCCACACAAATAACAATTAGTGCCACCATTCTGAAAAACAGAAACATCTTCTGTCTGTGGGCTACAGCGTTGAACATCTTACGGAGGAAAAGTTTGGTATAATACAACTGTAACATTTCCACAGATCTCAGCCATTAAACGTTTCAGCCCTGATTTCCATCCCTTTTAAACTGCAAGCGCCAGTAAAATGCGTGGAGACAGCACCTTGCCCAGCTCCATTATTCAAAACACGGCAACTGCATTGTGGCTAACCGAGAGGTTGAACATAATTATGCACATATATTACCTTTGTACTCTGCATTGCTTGCTTACCTTGCTTACCTCCACCCCACGCACAACTACTGTATACGCAGGGATGACTTTGATTGTTACTGCTATACAGTCATGAAGAAAAGAGGCGATTTCATTTAGCCTGCTTTAAATACTGTAGATCATGGAGTTTATACTTGATATGCCTAGCGTAACCTATCCATGTTGCATTTTCATTTCATTTCCCTCACTCCTTTCAAGCTTACCATCATTTAGATTCTAGCCAGACATGCTTGTTTCAGATAGACAGAGAGAAAAGACAATATTGCTTTTTGGAGACTTCTTTTTAAATTAATAATTGTGTATATCAAAGTCTCCCAGGGTCTTGTGCTGGATAGGTATTGCATTTGGTCTTGGTACATGAATATTTTATATACCCATCAGATTGAAGAGTTTACAACTCCACATTTCAAGAATATTTGAATATTCATTGACCGTAAAGGATATTTTTGTGAATAGGTCATGACTGTTATTGATAGGAATAGATACATCATCTCTTTCTACAATAAATGATAACCAGCTTGATTTACAGTACCAGTCAAAAGTTTGGACACGCCTTCCCATTCAAGTGAATGGCAAAGTGTGTCCAAACTTTTGACAGGTACTGTCAAAAGTCTATAGGAGGAAAAGTCTATAGGAGGAAAAGTCACTTCTCCTCCTATAGACCGCAGGCTCAAGATTATGAAAACACATTTTAAGAAATAAATAGACCCAATGTCTCCCTCCATTTCACTATCACCTCAGGAGGTGAGACAATAGATGCTGTTTCCTCATCTTTCAGAGTATAAAAGTGAATGATGCCATACAAGACAATGCAGATTAGCGAAGCAGCAAAACATCCACTCAACTACCAGCTCTGTATAAAGAGAAACATCTCAGTAAGGCTTTAAGCCACACTGTGTAGCTGCCTAAAACAAAATCAGGCCCAGAAAACTTGCGTGGAATTCAAACAATAGTAGAACAGAAAGACAGATAAATATATAAATTAATACATATATAGTATAGAACACTCTTTACCTGCACAGCTACAAGTACCTATACCTGCACTTTGAAACCCACATAATTTTAGATTTAGATTCCTTTCAACACGAGGGGCTGTGTTTGAAAAATGAAATTCTCCAAGAGGGAGAAAGGTGATACCTTCTGCCTTACCTTCCTCCCATCCCTGGGGACTTCCTCCCTTCTTTTCTGCCTTGTCGCTCCCTTCTTCCTGGTGGTCCCCGGTGGCCACTATGCTCCACGAGTATTCGGGGTTAACCCCCCGCCGTTGATCACATGTTTTGCTATTGCCAACGCATCTGTAATCTGGTGAGATGAGAGACAAGCATAACGTAACATTTTAAAACCCTACTCTACAATCAAGTGATCTCGATTACATCTTGATTGCACATTGTGAGGATGATGAGGAGGTCAGAAAGGCTGAGCAAGAGCCAGAGTTTATTGTAGATGTCTCTTTATAGTTAAATATAAGCATTACTCCTATCTCCTTTTTAGAGACTTGGTTTCCTGTTTGGAGACTGGTCAGAGGTCTAAACAGGCCATGGGGGTTGACCTGTTTGTATGACCTGTTTGGGGGTGGGGTGCAAACAGTTGAAATTATTTTTTCATCCTGTAGCATTAATAAGTAATAGTAATTAGTTTCATATGTACAAGATGTGGCTTGATAAATTGTGGATGAAAATTTATAGCGCATGTGAAATATAAAATAGTACTAAAACACAATAAGACATTAAAGATATTTTATATATATAGAAATTAATGTTAACAGTGTTATGGGTTTATGTGGTCACCTATTTACGACAGGGAATGCGAAATTGAGCATTAATGCTAGAAGGGTTTGACTGATGGAGAAACATTCATCATTACAATTATTTTAAGGTCTGCTATTGTCTAAAGGTGAGAAGCATTGCCATTGCAAACTGCCATAAAAATACAATTAAGAGTACTTGGCTGGTAGTGGAGGAAGCAGATTGTCTGAGTGATAGTTCAAATTTTAATATGTCATGATGCCATCTGTCAAGAGTGTAGGCATGAGCGCGACCGCACACAAAGCAATAACCTGAAAAATAAGTCTACTTCTGGTTTACAGGGCGGAGTTTTGTAACTACAGGGTGTCATAACAACGATCAGGAGCTCAGTAAAGAATCACTGTTTTCGTGGTAGATGATAAGGCATTAGTGTGATCGTACAAAATGTTATGGAGAAAATTACAAGGTGCACTCTCCTTCTGCTAGCTTTGTCTGATAGCCTTAACGTCTCTCTTCAGTGGGCCGACCTCAGGGGGAGTCATCCCTGTGGCTTAGTAAATGACAATCTGTCTGGCTATTTCAGCTTTGAATGACTTCTCACCATGTGTCCTGGTGGACCGGCACTACAGTGCCGCTCAATCAGCTTTTTAAGTCCATTCAGGTGTTGTGCCCTCGTCCGATAATGCCAAGAATGAGAAAGGAAACGCGGTTAGTTTGAGTGAAACAGACCCGTGCGGAGCCACTAGACTATCATTAGCACCTAATTATTATCCATTTTACAACCCAGTGAGTGAAAATTGGAACCCTGCGGTGCCATTGTAAAGATCTATCTACCGCACAGTATTTGGACCACAATTAAGGCTTTAAAGCAGACATGCTTTGATTTCTGTGATCACATATGTTTGTTAATTCCTCCTTAGCGTAACTGCCATCAGTTATGCTTTTATTTTGTTCATAGGCTTCATTATCAAAAGTCTGAAATTGTTCTTCTTAAATAAATGTATTAACTGCTGTATTTAACATAGTTATCCAAGGGGACTTAAAACACAGTTGGAACAAGTTACCAGTGACTTAAAATGTTGGATGGGATTCTTAAACTGAGCTTTGCCTAATGATGTGGCATTAAGGTAAGACGGAGGCTGCATAGCTACTCACTGGACCAAGGAGCTAGTTCTAGCAGCAATTATTCCTAGTCACTTAGCAACAGTAATGTTTTAAATGTTTAAAAGTTGCTGTTCAGCAAAAGCAGAGACCTTGAGGGCAAATGAGATGTGGAGAATTTCAGTTCAAGGTCACAGTGAAAGCTCATCGACTTCCACTCAATAAATGTCTACCTTGGTAGCGTGATGCAGTGTGTGTTCAGCTGTGCTGTAAATGTCCTGCAAAAGATCAGTACAGTCATTCTGATACAAGTTAAAGTATACAATTGTATACAATCGTGGCAAGGAATTAAATGAATAATAAGACTTTCATCTGAATTGCATTGACAGTAGCTACTGTTTACTGTTATGCATGATGTGTCTTCCAATAACATGGATCCTTTTACAACTAAACAGCAGTATCATCTTTCATTATTGTTGTTATTTCACATTTTACAGTTTTGCACACACTTGTTTTTTGTGTTTGTCTTCAAAAACCTTGCACAACGATTACACACACACACATTTGCATACGTTACACACTCCCAGAATCCGCCACAAATCTGAGATGCAAAGCTGTCTTCTCGCATCTTTCTGCCCTCTGATGCAGCATCGTGCCCACATTCACGCATGCAAGAGCAAACTTGGCCCACTCTGACAGGCTAAGCACTTCCTGGCGCTGCCAAATGAGGTTGAGAGATGGGACTCAACTGGGGCTGAGCGCGGCCCGGATCTCTCATCCAATTTTCGCTCACCCCCTTCCATCGCGTGTGTAGAAGAACTAATGACTTGCCAAATGACCAGGGACAGAGCATTTATTGCTCCATTTATCCTCATTCAGACAACCCCCCCCACCCCCCACCCCTTTCCTTTACATCTGAATATCCTTCAAATGTGTGATCATATCTGCTTCAGACATTACTCAGCGAGGGCTCCGTCTGACATATTTTCCCTCCATTTTAGAAAATGTGTAGCCTAGTTATCAGCAACATTGCAATAGCGAAGCACTCTGTTCATATATGTTTATTTACATTGTTTCTTCTTTTCGTCATTTCTGTGAAAGTTTGACATACAGTTTTTTTTACATATACAGTACTAATTTTATCAAGCGACCGGCATATTTCACCCCCTAATTTGACCCCTGATATGACCCCACTGCAATAAATGAGGAACACAGGTCACATTGAACTCCCAGACAGATTTGTGTTATTTGACATGTCGTTAGACCTGCAAAATCTTTTCAGTTTGATCAAAATCACAGTATTGTGATTGTGTGTAATCA
>JAODLI010006056.1:0-52856 GCA_027575585.1 Percopsis omiscomaycus | reverse complement strand
TTGAGGTGATGTGACGACATCCAAGTACTGATGTCTGCCAGGCAGTTGGAGATTCTGGTTGAAATCTGAGTGTCAGATGGGGGGAATGAGAGATAGAGTTGGGTGTCGTCGGCATAGCAGTGGTAGGAGAATCTGTGGGAAGAGATTACAGAGCCTAGAGATCTCGTGTAAAGGGAGAATAGTAAGGGTCCTAGCACAGATTTTAATATGTCACATTATATCGCTCCTAGAACCCCAAATTGCTTCAGCTTGTTGGAAACACAACTGCATGGAGTATGAGAGAAGCACTCCCTAGTTTCAATCTAGAATTCAAATAGTTCAGCCCACCCGGAGAGTGGGCCATTTGTTTACACTAGTCACTCATGCTGCAGAAAATCCCTTGCCCTTCTGCCAGCTTCAGAAAGCAGTCAAGTTATGCTAGGTTTAGCAGAGCAACAGCTAACAGACTTAGCAGTGATTAGCTAGGAAAATGTCCATCATAATGTAAATAAATAATCCAATAATGAATTATCTATTGTATCTATCCTAGATAATGCAGGGTGTGCCTTGTTGTTTTAAAACCTGATGGCGTTTACCCTGCAGCGCAATTTTACACAATGCTCCTTCATACGTCACATGGGTCTACACCGGTTCCAGGCATAATCACTCTAGCCTCTACTCTCCACACCTGATGAAGTAGATGAGGCCACTGAGGGTGACTGTTTTAGGAGCAATGGACCACGGGGGCAGCTGGCCACAGTTGACCAAGCACCAGCGGTTGGCATCAGTGTCGTAGCTTTGGATGGCCATGGTGTCCTCCCCGGTCAGAGTGCCAATGGCGTACAGACGGCCGCTGCAGGTGGTGGTGGAGCAGTTGTCCATGGCGAGTAGCATGGGCGGTAGGGCTTCCCAGCAGTCCAGGGCGTGGTCGTAGCGCTCGGTGCTGTCCGAGGCCACCACGTAGAGCTGGCCCTTCAGCACGCAGGAACTGTGGTACTCCCGGGCCTTCAGCATGGGCGACACCTCTGTCCACTCGTTGACGCTGGACCTGTAGCGCCACACGCAGTCATAGAGGCGAGAGCCGTCCGAACCACCTAGCGTAAACAGAAAATGGTTCTTTAAATGGCATTGGCTAACCAAAAGTAAATAACAAATGAGGCTAATTAGACAAATAAAGGCTAATTATCAGCCACTGAGAGGTCCATATTCTAGAGAGTTCTATGCATCTTATTTCTCTCACCTTCATGGCACATTGGCAATGGAATGCGTTATTGAAAAAGCAAGTGGCCTATGATGCAGCTGTAGGCAGTCAATCTCCCTTAGTAGTGACATTTCACTGTGAACATTCCTATTTTTACTACTTAGTTTCAAGGACAAAATGCACCCAACCTAATAACAACCTGACTGCACGTCTTTTGTGAAAACACCGCGTGGGACAGTGTATCAAAGTCGACATCAAGGTAACTGTCATAGCACTAAGAACAGAGCCAGGACAATTAATTTATGACCGCTGCATATAAAAGGCCTGAGATGTTTTCTTCCCTGCAAACCTGGACAGTGTTTCGCTGTTAACAATGAGAGATGGCCTCTTGTGGATTCATCCACCACTGAAGTTCTGGCACACAATATCCTGCCAGTTTATTTATAAGCGCTCTGCAATTTCACAAGGGGTCCTAACTGGAAATCTACTGACATGAAATACAGTGGGTTTTTACAGCAACTAACTACTACACACACACTGATTCATACTCTACTTTAAGAGGAGCATTAAATAGCCTGATTTAAACGTTACCTGGACCCAGCCTGCAGTAAGAAAGTGAGAGCCAAATAGATTTATACTTAAAAGGAAGTGATATGTTATTTTGCTATTTGTACACGTTTTTAGATTATAGCTAAATAGGATTCAATCATTTTTTTTTGTTCCAGATATGAGTTTGTTATGACTCCGCAGTATTATAATCCCAGCTAAACAAAGCTGCATTCTGAGTATTGAAAGGTATTATAGGTTATTCCATACTTGTGGTAATCAATATATTTTTTTAAATACTTTATAATAAATACCAATACAAAAGCAATAAGTCCATTTGCGGAGGAAATAACCTACCTGTAACATACATATCGTTTCCCAGAGCAGCGATGCTGTAGCCCCCTCCCAGGTGGTCAGGGAACTCAGCCAGGTAGCGCCACTGCCCCGTCTGGGGGTTGTAACAGTCCACGGTCACCAGCTCATCGCAGTCCTGGTCGCAACCCCCGACCACCACCAGAATCTCCGCCAGGCCCGTGGAGGGGCGCGGCCGCATGCGGTGGCAGGGCCTGTCATGGCGGTCGTACTCGCAGGACTGGAAGCTGCGCGCCTCGCTGACCATGCGGAGGCAGGTGGGCGACAGGTAGACCAGCGGGTCGCTCTCCACGTGGGCCAGCAGGAAGAACCTCCGGACGAAGGGCAGCCGCACCTGCTGGAGGAGCTCGGGCCAGTAGTGCAGCCTCCGCTGAAGGTCTGCCTTGACCCAGCGCGCGGCGATCCGATACGCCGCCTCCTCCTTGTCCACGCACAGCTCGTCGTCCGACACGAACTCCAGGAGCCGCTTCCACGGCAACCGTTCAAAGTCGGTCCCTTTGGCTAGCTCCATGATGTTCCGGAGGACAAAGCGGCGGGCGCTGGCCGCCAGATCCCGGCAGGCGTAGGCTTCGGCGAAGTCCTGGATCTCCAGGCAGTTGGAGACGTCCAGCCGCTGCTCCAGGAAGGCGCAGCAGGCCTCTTTGACGGAGGGGAACTGGAACAGGTCGGCAGTCTTCAGCAGCAGGTCCACGTTGTCCTGGGTGACCGTGACGCGGCCCGTGTAGCAGAAGTCCACCAGGAGGCCCAGCAGCTCGGCCGACACCTCGTGCAGGACCACCCGGTCCATGGCGCTCTCTCTCAGCGTCCCGGCGAACATGGCGCGGAAGTAGGTGCTGGCGGCGGCCAGCACGGTGCGGTGGCAGTGGAACTCGCGGCCCTCCGCGCACAGGGTGACGTCGAAGAACTTGCGCTCGGCTCGCAGCTCGTGGATCCCCCGCAGCAGGTTGAACGCGTGGGCGGTGTCGAAGAAGGGCAGCGTGGACGGCTGCGTCTGCAAGGCTGGCTTCTCCATCTCGCCTCCCTTTTGGGTCTCTCAGCGTCCGATGGTCGTGTTCAGAATGCTGCTGTCATCTGGAAGAGACCGGAAACTAAATGACTGACCCTTTTAACCTCTCTTGTTTGCTATTGGTACAAATTAGTTTATGATAAACTGACTTCATTACTAAAAAAAAAATAAAAGTATGGTAAGGTGTATATATTCAGTAAGGAAGTGGTAAGGCTCGGAAGTCCGCAAACAAACCGTGACAGAAATATTCATACAACCCAGGTTCAAATATATGAACTTTTAGTCCATTTCCAACCATTTCCCTGGCACACAAAAACAATCAGCTGTTTCAGCAGTAACGCAAATGTCAGCAATCTAATGGCCAACGTAATTAGATTGATAACTACAACGTCAAAGCCCCTGAATTCTGGAAGAATTTCATTCTCCCTACCTGCCAAGCCCAGCCAGGCGTTTTCAACAAGGATAGCAGCAGTCTGTGTTCTAGAATATATGAAGGCAACACACAGCAATTCTTAACTGGTGAATATGACCACGCTCCTTACCCGCGTTTATGAAAAAGGCTCTGCTTGTGCTCAGGGACTATAAATACACCAGCAGTGTCCATTTCCAGAAAGGGGTTGGGGCAAGGGATGATTTATTTGGGAGAACACCTAACACACTGTTGACTGAAGCTGCAGGGATAGTATCAACACCTCTGCAATGTCTCTGTGGTCAACAGAGTAACTGGTCTTCTACAAGAGTGCCAGTCGAGCCCAGGAAGCCTTGCTTCCGTAAGCACAGCGGTAGAGCAAAACACAGTCGTCCAATCCATTAATAAGGTTGTACAAACCCTGCAGGAGCAGGACTTTGATCATTGCACACAAACAGAAACACATAAAAGGCTTATTTTAATGAGCTCTGTGAATGATTTCCCTGCTCATCTTCTAGGGACAATCTTCTACATAAATGTCTTATTCGTTTGTTGCAATTACGCAGAGAATTTGTGAGTATTATTTTGACATAAGTAATTTCTCTGTGAGATTGGAAAAATTTATATTTAATGTGCAGGGTTGTTAAAATTACATTTGGTACTTTTAACTTCTCTCTTCCACTCTAATTGTAATGAGATACATAATATTCAGATGACAAACATCTTGATAAATGAATGTAACATAACCTGGTGTACGAAATGATGGCATTGGAAATGTAAATAAAGCTAGAAATCTATTAAATCTATTAAATATACAGGCCTATTGCATTAAACATGCCATTTCAGTTCCTCAGGCCATGAAGTGAATAGCAAACAGTATAAATGCACTATGGTGAGTATCAAATTGCACTACCTAGGGACTCAGTTGCTCAATATCCATGGTTGTTTGCATAAGATTTACCTACTGGCTATGTCAGGGCTGGCTCACTGGCCTCTTGTCTTTGATAATATCAATTTCTGAAGTAGGAGTCAGGACTGATAATCTGGAGATGTGAATATTTACATATTTCCATTTCGGGTGTTAGTATTCTGATGTTCTTAATACTGCACTTAAGGTACACTCATGGATTTGTGTCCGCAATTACTCATTACAAAAACGTATGGTTTCAAGCTCCGACAGCGCCAGCCACTCCCCTATCTGAGTTCCTCTCTACTCACCCCCCGATGATGATGCTTTAAAAAGTGGTTGTTGAACAGCCTTCTAGAGAGCACCATTATGGCAAAAAAAGACTCCTGTTGGGCTTCGGGATAATCATTCCATCTTAAAATAGACAGGTATCTCTTTGCAGAGATGTCCAGAGGATGTTGAGCTGTTGAAGAGCCAAGCTCGCATTCCACACTGAGGTTCAACAATGGTGCAGTCCACATAGCTCTGTGAGGCATCAAACCCCTCCAGAATGACAGACTGGGCCTCAGGGGTTACTATGTAGACAATCTAGTCCTATACTAGACAGACCAGACATCCCTTCTGTTTGAGCGATTACCTTCTGTATGTGCATAATACTATTTTCTTACAGAGAGGTGTAACCATGCTTTTGAGTGAGTCAGGATTATATTTTCTTATACGTCTGTGTTGATAGTTTTCCACTGTTGCTTGTTTATTAGCCCACAATTTTGATTTATCGTTCATCGATAATGTGAATTCAAAAATTCGAAAATCAACAACCAAGATTTGGAGAAGCACTTAGCCAGAGTACCTTGGTAAACATTCAGCAAACAACCAGAGGTATTAAGCAACTTACGGTTAGTGTGTTTACCAAGCGGCCCCTGGAATAGCTGACAGAATATACTCTCAAAGGGGGGGGGAGGCGAGGGGAGAGGGAAGGACAGAGGGAGGAAAAGAGCAGGGGTGTGGAAACACTTACTGGAATCTTAGGAATACAGAGAGCCCAGTGAGGCAGGCAGCATGTGACTACAACATGCCTGCTACCCCGCCCACCAAGGCGACGCAGCTATGTATCCCCCTTTCACCATGTTCACCAGAACAGCAGACTCCTGTCTGGTGCAGGAACTGAACTCATGGCCTACTGCTATGGATGACTTATGAGGTGGAATCCCCTCTAGAGAGAGGCAAGGCTCTTACTCACAGCTCTTAGTATAGTCTAGGTTAAAAGGGTTTGCGTGTAATGTTTGTGCTTGAAATAGCACATGATGTGGGCGGACACGTTGTCAATCTATTAAGAACATATAATTTCAGTCATATCAGTTGAAAATGAGTCAGTTTATGTTAAATTGTATCAGCCTAATTGTCATTTGTAAGTTATTATGTTATTTTCTGTACAGTACAAATTGGTCTAAGCGCTGGTTGTTCAAATTTGCCCTTTTGTATTCACAGACGAGTCAATGAGTCGACCACCTACTCACAAGTAAAATTTAAATAAATGAGTCCAACAACTGCGTCACCCGTGGAAATGCATTTCTTTGACATTAGTAATGTTAGGGTTACTACCAATATAGCTGGCATCACTGGTCTGACTAAAAGCAGTGTTGATAAAAAAGGTAAACTTCCAATAAAACAGCAAGAAAACATATTGTATCGCCATCCAGCATGCTTTTAGCCTAAGTACTTAGGTCTAGTTTTTGTATTTATTTATGCATTACTGAAACACACAATTTGTGGTTTACAGTAAAAAGTCCCAGGATTTAGTATGTTTTTCCTGGTAACTGCTCTTTTCGTGGGAACAGAGTAAATCACCTCAACTGGTTGGCCTATTGCTCATTGCTGGGTATGGTATAATTACCACTGCTAAGAAATTTAATACAATTTAAGCATTGTACAGATTGGCACTTTTATCAACACCACAAGAACATCTTAACTGTTTAAACAAGTGGAAATTACCAAAACTAGTTGAATACAATTGCAGTTTACAAAATGGTAAGAGTTTAGCCAAAACAAAACCTATTGTCATACTCTCATCTGACACTGCACCTTGTAGACATATGCACAAGACAAAACAGCTGTCTCTCAAGACATACTAAGGCGATCACAAACTCTGGATTCTCCACAGCTGAGCTTGGCCATAAAAAGGCAGCCCAGAGTGCAGCCACAGGAATCACATTCCATGTGGACAGGGCCAATGTGAAGCTCCCAGAATGCAGCACTACATAGATAAGAGAGAATAGAGCATGGAATAGAGTGTGTATTGATACCATAACGTCAACAAAACAGTGTACAAACTATCACAGTCCACATATGATAGCTGAATGAGATAAACCAGGACTAATCCTGGGAATATGGGGGACATTATTTGGGTACAACCTTTCAGGCTTGTTTAATGGTATAGAGGGAGAGGCTTTGTCACCGCTATTTTTTGAATGCATTTGTATTTAATTATTTATTCAAGCAACTTCTGTATGAATTGAATAATGCTATAATCCCTAAAATTGATATTCCAGAGGGAAGAGTAAAGATATCTTAATGTTGAATACAAAAGTTAGGTATTTTACAGGTTAACATTTTTTTTCCTTCTAATTAGACATACAGTATGCAACTTACTGTATGTCACAAGAAGCCTAGGCCCAAGGCATAAGCAGTCGTAATAAAGCAAACGATACTTACTAAAATCGTTCATGCTGAAAATGATCGGCATGGATTAATAAATCTTAATTTAACGTTAACGTTACATGTTCAGATTAGACAAATGTCGGTATGTTTTATCGTTTGCTTCGAGCAAACCACAACTACATTCAAAGACAGAACGCATTTTGATGTACTTACCAATATTTACGTTTGACTGTAAGCAACTATAGCGATTTCAAAGTAATCGCAAAGATCCAAAGCCTCAATCCAAAATTAAACTTTGATGTTGCAGATCTCTCTGGTCTTGCTGCGCCATGATTCTGCGTGTTGTAATATTTAATGCTGCCAGTACAACACTCCTGATTGGACAGGTTTTAGAGAACACAGTGACGTAGCCAATCACATGCCCAGAAACACAGCATGTCTTGCCGCTTGCAACGGAACTATCCTGCTACAGTAAAAGAGTAGAGAGCCATACTAAATACAGAGGAGGGAAATGTACATCTTTGTATAAGTACAATGGCCTGGATGAAAACAGGCATAATTAACAGAAAACATCATTACAGTACGGAAGGGACATTGAGGGGGAAACATTCGATGGTTGATAAATATATAATTTCTCGAGAAAAAGAAAAAACACTGCAAAAAACTTTTTTTACTCACAAAGTTCGGCAACATGAAAACCACAACAATGGAGAGTTTTAATATTGTTTTAATTATTATTAAACGGGTTTCTGACGTAGCGGTTCTGTTTGCCTTGGACGTGGAGGGAAAAATATATAATACATTTTTATGCAACCAGGACCCCCAGGTCAGAGGATGCTTTGCGACTAGTGTGTCCCCTTGCGCTAAGTATTCTCTTCAGATGTCTCTCACTTATGCCAAGCACTAGCCCTTTTTCACAGTGTTTTAAAGGCGAGAATATTGCGCCTTCATTGTGCCTCGCTGTTCTGTGTAAAAGGTACAGAAGCGGAATAGGAGGCCATTGTTCCACCTCTGAGCTGGCAATGGAGGTAATCACAGAGCCATTAACAATGTTTGTAAAAAAGGACAGCCGGCATGGCAAAACAGGGGTGTGACTTTCTGATGAAGATTTTCCCCTGAGCACGGTATTATTTCAGTAATTAAGTAAAAATTGTTCTGCAAGGGAATTTTTTATTTTATTTTTTTTAGTAATCCCCTCCAGTTTTCCAATACCCCTTGAAGTGGGTATATAAACTCCCACATCTCATTAAGGCCAATCAGGCCAAGAAAAATCAACATATTCCAACAGAAAGATCAATTTTTGCTTCGATAGAGTTATTCTCATACATCTTTACAGTCTGTCAAAGTTAATCAGAACTCACCAATATGAAAAGCATGTCTAGGTTTGTTTAGGTGGTGTCTAGGGATGTGTCTAAAGCATTTAAATCATGTACAAGCCGTACTGATGTATGCTATGGGCTATGCTGATAGCTGTACAAGCTTGGCAGATTTAACCTTGTAACACAACATTCTAACTGTGTTTCACAAAACCCATCAGTTATGATTGTCCAAAGATGGAAGTAAAACCCACACTAACCCGATAACTCATACAGATATGGAAGTGGTCTTAATTTTAAAGGATTCTAATCAGATCCATACGCCTGTCTGTCGATTTAGTCTATAGCCACACTGGACAAATATGAACAAGCATAGCAATGATACTGATCTATTTACAGGGGCTGTGTCTGTTTTTAATCCAATATTTTGAATTCTGAGCAGTAGCTTAGAATTCAAAAGATTTATGTACATGATCCTTTCTTGGCCTCCTACTCCAGTTCATTAGAGAGAGAATAATGAAACCAAAAAAGATGTGGCAGTCTGGAATTTAAAACAAGTCTTGTTCTGTGTTTGCAGCCTATATTAAGAGTTGTAGTTGAACTCTCTCAGGCACAATTGGATCCCACAGGCAATGTAATGCAGGGAATTTATGGTCATATGAATCTAATTTTATTGGATTTTATCAACCCCCTGATGTCATCAAAGCAATTGATAGGCTATATGGTTTACAATACAGTATATACACACATCCTAAAACTATGCACCAACAGTGTTTGGCAGACTGCTACTACAAGTTTATGTCATGAAATCACTTCAATTATTAGTGTTTCTAAATGTGTGCTCTTCATTTGATTGGCTCCTCCCTCCGGACCAAGAGCAATGAGGTTAATTGGGGGCAGGTCTTAGATGACTACACAGAAACTTCCAGCTCTTTAATTTCTGTCCCGAGACACAACAAACTTTATAGGACATATTTGGTCCTTTTAAAATGGTGTCTGTATAATTTGTCTGTAGCCTACATGTTTTTTCTAAATTCATAATAATTGCAAACATGAAACAAAAAAATGGAACATTTAACACAAATAATTACTGCACTACCACCTTCCTACGCCCCCCAAATTGTTGGCTATGAAAATAGTTTTCCATGTGTAGTTATATATTAAAATATTTTTATATATATACCCATTCAATGATTCACAGGGCTATACTTCCTAACTCATAATGTTATAATATCACAAATATAACATATGCCTACCTGAATTTTAATAGAAGGCCTGTATAGTTCTGTTGGCCACCAGATGGCAATATTCTCTATGTTTTGTTTTTGTCTCTTAATTTCCTTTGAGTAGTCAGTTGCTCAAAAGCACCAAAAATCTGTGAATGGCATCTTTCATTTATAATGGGGAAAAGTACCTATATTAAAAAAACATTCATACTCATACACAGAAGTCAAGTCAACTAAACCTATGAGAACAGTTTTTTTTAAACCTAGAGTCTAGTTAGTGCTGCAGAGCTAGTCAATCCAAAACTACCTCTGCACCACTGGCTGGAGATATACAACATAAACTGACCCAATCCATCCAAAATGTGTTGTCAATTACACCGGATGCCATGTTAACCTCAATTTGCACCCATTTAAATCTCAATTTGCTTTGAACATGCATAAAAATTGCATGCCAATTCTTTGATCCCATTATGGAACCACACGGTTTACAGAACACAAATCACAATCTCTTGTTCAAATAAAGCCAAGCTAGAAACTAGAATATAATCAGTACAGTTTATTAGCTGCAATTGTCACATGTGATAGCCTACTAATAAAAACAAAAATAAATGAAGAGAATATAACTAGATAAAACTATATATATACCGTATATATTGTATATATATATATATGCCATTTGTATTAGTATTTATTAATAATTTATTTAATGCCCCCCCACCCCAGAAGCATCAAGCAACCCATTTCGGGGTCCCGACCCACAGTTTGAGAACCTCTGATGTAGCAGACACAGTAGCAGGGCTTTGACCATTCTCCTCTTTGCAGATGATCCACCTAATGCCACTTGTGTTTGTTGTTCCATGTTTCAAGTGAGCGTGTATACTAGTGATGTGCTGTCAACCGTGTCACAAAGAGCGTCTTTCAGGTAGGGGTCACTGCTCTCCGCCTTCCTGTGCACCCTGTTGAGTCCTATCAGATCTTTTGCCCTTGCGGTGTTGCTGGGATTATCCCACGTTATTTTCCTGACACGTTCATGTAAATGCACAGGGTCGATGGCAAATTACACATCGAGGTCACCGCCCTCTTCTTTCTGCACTATTCTTTCCTCTCAAGCAAGTCGATATTTAAATACAGCATGTTGAGGTTTCACCTGGCTCCAGAAGTCCTCATTACATCATGTTTCTAGTTGCTTTTCATTCATTTGGAAGCGTGCGCTCATTGGGTTTCAAGGCAAAACAAAATTGTCCAGTCTACCCATGGTATTTATCAGCCTTCGACATGATTTAGATGGCAATTTAGGGGACTGACGGTTTAGTTTTTCTTATGGCAAGCCACATATCATTAGTCATACTGCATCCCTCAGCGTTTGTGTGTTTAGCTTATTACATATAAGCTAAACACACAAACATGACCAACTTTAAGTCTTATTTATGCCCTGTTCGTTGGCGCATACCAATGCGTACGTTTTTTTTCCTTGTTATATTCACTGGAGGAAATCACTTTAGTGTTGCTTTATTGTGATTAATAATTTCTAAAGGCACAGCTATCTGCTCGCCTGGCACATCCAGCCTACATCATTATCAGCAGCTTAATCCAGTCACACCCTGATTGGTGGGACACAGTGCCTCAGAATATTACCTCTGAGTTCGCTGAGCTCACACTAAAAGAATAAATACAGATGGAATCTGCAAAAATCTCTCTATTCCGAATGCACTGGCAGCCTGATGTGCCCTCTCTGTCTTTCAAACTGAATGTGACCAAGATGGTTTATGCTGTCATTACCAGGGCCATCCGAGAACATTAGAAGCCATTTATCCTCCCCCCAAAAATATAATATTTGGAGATCCCTAGACACCATTTTTCTAAGACATCAGCAGAATGTTTTCCCTCGTTTCCAAGTCACATTTATCATTATACCCGTCATCTCTTTCTTACAAGAAATATCCTTTCCCACTGTCGGAGTTTAGTTTTCTTTTAACACGGCACAATTAATCATGCTGTCATACAATGTGTGCATGAGTGCTACATGGCCCAGGGTTTCCAGGCACAGCGAAACATTCAGAGATAGTAGGGGATGTTAACCTCTCTTTGATTTAAATGAACAATTTGAATTTCATATTCACCTACTGTAAATCAGCTAAGCTGTGTTAAATGCACACTCCTTGACGTGTGTCTGCAATTACCCAGTATTACACAGAAACGTTGTTTTGTTTTGAAACTCAGAGAGCGCTGTCCCTCCCACACCAGAGTACACCTGAGTAGCTGGAATTATTTTCTGTTCCTGTTCCTTCCCTTCATAGGCTAAAGCCCATTGCACACTGCACTCGCTTTCAATCAGTGTTCGCACGCTGCACGTGAGATGCTTCTCTCCCGCCTGGAGTCTAATTTTTCAACCCGCGTTTGTTATAGGCAGTGCAATGGAAGTACATTGTTGAAGCAGAAATGCATTACATAATAATATTTGAAAGGAATAATGTGTGCTTGGTTTTTACCCCCTGGCCCCACGATTTTGATCAATTCGACTATTGTCAAACGTAGGCTATTCGTATAACTTTGTTGCTCGCCTGAATTGTTGACATATTATGTTAATATATTTGTGATTCTACATAACTCCAAAAACATGCCTAATATTATTTTAATACTGCACGGTCAATGCAGTGCAACATAAAACATGAGCAAATTACATAGAGAATGCGGGGGGTGGGGCGGATATAATCTGCCGGCTATCCGCGGGCTCCCCTTAAAGCCACACTTTTGTGGACAGTTTTATTTGAGATGGGGATGCAATTTTAGGTCTTGGGGGGCACTTCAAGAAGTGTACCTTTAACTACAGTACAGTCTCAGTTGAATTCCAAACAGAATACCAAAGCTTTATCTCCTGCTGTACTAATCTGCAGAAGTAAAACAAATAGTTATAACTTGACTACAACCCTGCACCAAGGTGATTCTAATTAACACTTGAAATCCACGTTTAGTGCACGTTTGGAGGCAATAGCTACCTGGGGTGTGTTCAGTTGTCTAGAACATAACAATACATCTCTTCGAATTGAAGGACACATTTCTTCACAAATGTTTTATTTTGTGATTGTGACAAACCACAAACAAGATTGCATTCTCCAAAACATAACTTTTCAGTCGTTCAGTTAGTCCCATTTGAGTTCACAATGTGTACTTGTCTTGTATTTCTGCTTTCTGAGCCTTTTTTCCATCTGTGCTAACCTGCCTAATTCTTACTGACGTCATGATCCACCATCACCCGCCTTTAGTCAATTTATTTATTTCTGCCTTTAGTCAATTAATATATTTCCAGATAAAGGACGCCAGCTGAAGGAAAATGTTCAGAATCACAAGGGAAATTTTCCATCCTTTCAGCAGCCTGCAACCTCCCTCAAGACACGTGTAGAGGAAACGGCACCAATATAGCAGCCCCACTGCCAAAACTGTTCACTTTAGTACTGCCTGGGCAAAATAATAAGACATTAAACCATGGGAGTGCTAGAGAGCCTTATGTTCCTTGCAAGTCCTTGCAAGTCCTTGCAAGTGGCTTTACCTCCTCTTTATACCAAAGGCGCTTAAATTCTGGGTTTCCTACCTCCTGCCACAGCTCAGAGGCAGCTGTGTTATTATAGAAGGCGATTGCTGAGCCTTAGTGGGCTGGAGAGAACCCCAACTGATCATTAGGGACACAAAGAGCACTGCTTAACCAATAGGGTGACATGCTCATTGGTTTCTTCAGTACAATTATCCCCAAGGAAACTGATAAAAGGACGAGGTTACCTTATATCGAACCTTTGAATTAGTCATACACTGCCTGGAAGAATTTGTGACTTTTTAAGTGACATTTGCAGGCTCTCTGCATTTTTTTGTGTGTGTCTGTGAAAACCAACGCGGCAAACGTACAAAACAATACAATAAAAACAACTAAGATATTCTAGCTGCAAACGTCAATGTTGTCACCACATGAAATCAATTTTGGGTGTAGCTGAGCCTCTATTACCCCTGAGTAATTTTTTCTTCGTCTGCCAAACACCCTTTGAAATGGAAATCAAGTGTTCGCTGAGGCAACAGTGAAGGCTGTGTTTATCCACACAGAAATAAATCGTACGCTGATTCATGCTCATGGGATGTCGAGATTAGAGACAATTATATCATGTAGGAGGGTGTCTTCAAAATCTATAGCAACAAACTCCCTGCCTCAATGGCTGGTATCATCTGGTATCATCACTGCAGTTTTGCAGGGCTGTTAGCTCCTCAGAAACGAGATGATGGCACTTTGGTTTACATGCCTGAGAGAATCGGTGCACTATTTGACTCACTCACTTAAACGCTGAGAAATTGAAAACAGTCCAATTACAATTGGTTTAAACAGATGGTTGCTTGGGGTTGGGTGGGGGCTGCCAAGAGAAATTTTAAACAGAAAATGTCTCTATTTTCAAGTGTACATTAGACTGTAATGCTTATTTAGCCTAAACCGTGAGATTCAGCCTCAACCTTGAAATTCAACCTACACTACATGCAGTTAAGGTTAGGTGTCTTGCTCAGGGACACCTCGACACTTAGCAAGGAGGAAGCAATGATTGAACCAGGGACTTTTGGATCGCCAGACGACCTGCTGTACCCCCCCCTGTACCACTGTGAAATTTCACATGGTTTGTTTTCTATAATAATGCATTCTATAACATTTTATCTGGAAATTAATTGCAGACATACACACACACAATCATTTTTGAAAGGGTTTATGGACAAAAAATAAGCCTGCCTCGCACAGCAATATTAACAATAACCATCAAAGAAGTATTATTGAGGTCACTATGGCTATCAGAATGTTTCAATACACTGATCACATACAGTGGTTTACACTGTATGACAATGATAAAAGACAATCCACATATAAATATAAAGGTGATACAGTTTTGTATTTTTAGTATTGTAGTTTTAATTCATCTTACATTTTTCACTAAGAAATACGTATCTCTGAAAAAAGCGACATACCGTATTCCATAGAATATAATATTGTTTTCTTATAAGCATTCAATTTGTAAAGTGCACAATAATACATTTTTGGTAATTTGTCTCCTTTTTGCCAGAGGCTCACTCAAGTTTTCATGTCTGCATCTGGGGGTTGAAATAATTTGATAATAGCCTTTTTTCTAAATCACTTGGGAAGGGTACAATGGATGCGTTGATTTGATAGGAAGCCCTTTGTTTTGGTGGGAATTAACCTTTATAATTATAATACTTTGGGGATTGCCATTAGAGTGAAATATTGAGCTAATGTGGAGCTAGGAAGGCGTTGCATATCATTCCACCCAGCCTGTCTTTGAAGGGAATATTGTCTTTTGAGGTATTCTATTTGCTCAGTTTCTCCAAGACCTATAAGTCAGGATTGGATTAGGTCTTTCCCCATATCTGCTGATGTAGCACATTACTTTTTTACATGAGTCCCTTTTCCCCGTATGTCAGAGTCAAATCGGAAAGGTTTATGCAAACAGTTTTCACCAGGTATTCAGAATTCTATTACATTTCCAAAATGTGAAGGAAATGCTTTGAGTTTTTTGTCCCAAGTTAAATTCTTGAAATATATCATTCCCTTGTCCTTGGTGTCTTCGGTTGTTACTCATGCCAAGTGGTCCTCGACCCCTGCTGCACTTGTGACTTTCAAATGCCGCCATTTTGATTAATCTCTTCCTCTCCTTATCGTTCTTTCTTTCCTGAAGTATAATGATTACTTTGCCACAATAATCCAGCACGTTGAATAATATGTAGTCTATATATAAGACTATATTTTACAAAAGGAATACAGTATCACATTTTGAACTAATCTAAAAACAGTTATGTGTAAGACATTCACATAATGTCATGTGCTGTAGTAATGTAGTAGAAGTAGCCTACTTCTGTTGTATCGGCCAGGATACTATGTGGAGTAAACATGCATTATTCCTGAGCAGAATTAGAATTTTGTCTCCAATCGTGATGAAATGCCTAATTTAAGAGGAACTACTTTCAGCAAAGATGGCATCACCATTGTGTTAAAACATGATTGGAGAAACTATAAGCCACATGCTAACAGGATCCTGCAGCTCAACCCTGCCCCTTGTGGCCAAAAGTACACACTACCATATATAACTATCTGTACTTTTTTGTGGAATTGCGCAAGTCTGACTGATGTGTAAATATATGTATAGCTATGCTGATTTAAAACAAAATCTGACAAATAATGTGTGTATAAATAGCGTGGATTATCATAGATGACACAGCGTCCATCAAATCAACAGCTCTCATCCCACTGCGTGCGAGGCTGACGGGAACTCAATTGAACACCTCACTCCGGTGACATTCAGGACATGCGTGCATGAGATATCGCTCGGCGCACATTGCACCTGGACACAGAATAATCCCACTGATCTCTATCCAGGCTGGGGCGGTAGTGCCAGCCTGATTCATCACGGCGTAGAGTGCCGGCTCCTGAAAAAACATGTGATTTGACTTTGTAAGTATTTCCAGCCCCTTTTGAGGACCTTGCTGAAATAGCACGCCTGTATTCAGTTGTAAATCCTGCAAGCTTTGTGTAATATTTATTGGCAGCTCTACTTGCTAACACATCATCTCCTCGTCTGTTCTATTATATCTGAAAAGCTCCATCCATCAAATATAGCATACACACTTCAAGACTGTTACTAATGAGCTTAAACGTGAGTCACAATGGAAAAAAATAAAATTCTCCATTGCCCCACAGCTGAGCCGAGTACCTGATTAACAGATTGTGACAACACGCACGCATACACATATGTGTACACACTTGATAGACATTCCATCTAGGCCTATGTAGAAATACTTCTATCAGCCCCCTCAGGACAAGTTTGGAAGTGCTAATGTTGATTAGCATAGCTTTGAGTGAGGCCTCCCCTTTGTCATTGGTTTGCCATAATGAATCAAGTTCAACATCTGCAGCCGCCGGCACATCACCACAGAAAGATTTGACGAAGTTGATTTACATATCAAACCCAGGACCCCATGTGCCAGCCACAACCTCCTTATTTGCTACGGAAAATATGCCCCACACCTGCTACAAAATAATCAATACGACCCCCACAAACCTATTCATTTATTTATAGCTTGTAGACAAACTCTTCGAAAAGGAATGAAAGGAGAGCTTGCTGGCGTATTGGGTGGTGTAACTAAGTTGAAATTGCTTGGAGTGCTCAGCAGAGGTCTTGATTGCCACATTAATTCACCATTAGCACACGGAAGGTTTATGTTTGTTTGTGGCAAAACACTTTTGAAGCTGCAGAGCTTTACATTATTTAGAAATGGGGATGCATATAAGATTTTAACGCTATGTAACACTATATCATTAATAATTAACAGAGGGGAAAGAATACGCAGTACGATTTAATCTGAGTGTTTTTTTCAGTGCCACATTCTGTTTAACATATAGATGGTGGTGTATTTAAGAGCCCAGTGCAGGGAAAAGATATGGCTGGGTGATGGATGATGAAAGTCTTGTTTGCAGAAGGGATTCCTCAGTTTCAGCTCATGCTTTTAGCTTTGTTGATATGAATCTGCTTCAATTCAAATAAACTGACTGCCAATGTGTGTATTGTATTTCTTTGATGGAAGTCATTTTAAAATCCCTTTAAAATGTAGACTCCTCAGTTTGTGTCTGGAATTACTCTTGTGATTGGAGCCAGTGTTACAAAAACATTGTTTTGGTGGAAACTCGGGAAGTGCATGCCCCTCTCCCACCTCATTCCTCTCTACTCCTCCCCCTACAGCATTCATAAGCTCATACTGTAGAACTTCTCTATTCATGGCTCTCCCATAGAGTCAGTGTTTTATGCATGGTTGTTGTTGAAAACTGGGGAGGAAATTGTGGCTTCTATGACTATGACTACTTTTGTTTCCCTCCAGGAATACGCCTAGAAAAAAGTTTCTCACTAATTAACTTGGCATATTGTAGTGACCGCTTTGTGACCTTAAGCTTTAATTATGTTTTTACAGACTTTACCATTAATCTAAGTAATTTAATAATGCTGGTGAGTAATGGACATTAGAAAAGCAAGATGATTTCATGCCTAGACGTACAGGGATACTGAGTCCCACCAGATCACATTCTTAATTTTTAATTGAGTCGAGCCAAAATTTAAAGACTACAGTGACCATTCTGTAGGATAGATATGGGGGAGGGGCTATTCCCCAACAAACCTCAGATAATTGGAAGCCAATCTCATCCCTTTCATCTGGCTGGGTCTGGGTCATACCCATGGCCCCCTTTGCCCGTTTTTAATGAAGACTGAATCTCGTCTATCTTGTAATTAACTAGCATATAACAAGCCCGACCTCGCTGGTTTCCAAATGACTTACAGTACTTACAGTGCATGTGCTGCAGTTGATACGGTCTCGCCCTTATTTACCCACGCTCTTGTGAATATTGAACAGCTCAGCCGCCACCTGTATACACAATTAACAGGCAGGTTGGATATAGCCCAATGCCCAAGGGACAATAATCGCTGCTACAGTTTCTCTGCATTGTTGCCAATACCTCAGCAGCATAGCAGCATACCGATGTGACGGCTCTATGTTTTGCTGATAAAGGTCTCGGGGAGAATAAAAAACAGACCTGGGATGTAGAAAATCTGCCTTATAAACTTCACAGGAGCACTAGGATGACAGTGTCGCCGGATATATGCCAAACAAGCAAACAAATGATGCTGTGCTGTGACCCTTTGTTAAAACCTGTGTTTTATCATTTGAGACAGCTGGGAAACAAAATGTCGCCACGCCAGCCAAGATAACACAACACCAGTGCTACAGTCTCCACTGCAATATTCATCTTTAGCACAACCTGTATGGAATCAGAATTGTGCCAATATAATAAAAACAAACGTATTAACTAACAAAATTAAGAGAATAAAACTGAAGCCACAAAAATCCAAAATAACTTGCAAACAAACATTTTGTACACAGTTCCCTCTGTTTCTTTCTCACTGATCAGACTTTTGCCCTCACTGTCAGCTTTGCGGTTACACTGCCAGCTCTCACGTTTGCACTGCCACTGACGTTTATTTGCAGTTCTGACCTTATTTATACAGTCTATGGTTCTGACCAAGCGGCAACCTCTGGTGCTGAAAAATGAATCCAACGCGGAAGTGCCAAAATCTGCAGTTCCCCTAATGGCCACTTGAGACTGGCTCCAAAAGCAAGTCTATAGCTAGTTTCCCCATTCCTGACAACTGTACGGGGGGTGAATTTTTATATAACTCATCAGTTCAAATTATATTATGCCATCAATTTATCAATTTATGAGTTAGGCGGGAGTCAGACACTGCCAAGATGGCAATGGCCAGAACCAGCACACTTGGAGCTTCAAACCCGTTCTTCAGACAATCTATTGGTGACGTCATGGAGGGTCTGTCCAGGAACTGCAGATTTTGGCATGTCTGTGTTAGATTAATTTTTCCGCACCGGAGGTTGCCACTTGTCGGCATCAGAGGATTCAATGTGGGCTTTATTTTGTTCCCATGTGAACGCGTACACAAAGCGGAAGTTTTTTCCAACCAACTTCAGATCGACTTCCGCTTTATGTAAGCGTTCGCATGGAAACAGAATAGAATGATTTGGACACTTGCATGCAGGTAGGTTGGCTATTTCTATACAAAAGACTAAGTGAGTGCTTTCAAGTGAGTGGAGTACTTTGGAATCGATCTTTATAACTATGTCTTGTACATGTACAAACCGTTTCACAAGCACAATGTTTGTGCAATTAACAGATTTACTGAAAATATTTTTTTATTTGCCTTGAATATTTAAGACTACAACTTCTCCTCATATATTTCACTAGACTATAGTTTCCTGATTGTTCAGATAGCAAAAATACAATTAGTGATCTTTTATAAATACTTTTTATATCGGCACAAACTGTTTCACAAACATAATATTGGTGTAATTAAGAGATTCGCTATAAAACAGTCAGGGGGCACTAAGTTGGTACTCAAAAACTCATTAGCCAATGAGGACACACCTTGCAAAAATTCGCCCATGCGAGAGGTTTGTGTCAGAGCTACAAACAAAAAGTCAGGCAGCGCAAACGCACAAAGCTGACATGACAGTGAGGTCAAAAGTCTGATCAGTGAGAAAGAAGCAGAGGGAACTGTGAACAACAGGACAAATTTAAAAAAAGTAAAATAGTTTGTTTGCTAGTTAGAACTTTTATTTTTGAGATTACATTTTTTTTGCTTTAGTTTTATTCTCTCTCAAATTTTTACATTTTGTTTGATATTTAAGAAGTTTTGTATGATTATATTAGCACAAATCTCATTCCATAAACCTGACACTTACCTACAGTAGCCTACTGTACATGCTACAATTTAAGACGGCTTTAAAAATCATCAAGTGTAAACGGTCACAATACATCATACATTGTATTGAAAATCACTAGTCAGGTTGTTGACTTACTGTAGGAATCAGATACAGAGAAATTAATTTAAATGGGATCCACAGAGATTTATGGAAAATAGCGCAGGGAGCTAGCGCTACACCTATTCTCTTTTGGTGAACTTCATTAGCCACACTGTCCCAACAGACATGATGATTTAAAGCCTTAATGTGCTGTGAATGCGGCACATCTACACATTTACATCTACACCTACACGTTATCCAATACATGTCCATGTGTGAATGCCCCTGTACACACACACACACACACACACAAACTCGGTTGCCCCCTTTATCATTAGCCGTTGTAAACACCCAGAGGCGTGTTGGTCACAGTCTATCAGAGTGATGCTTTAGTGTCAAGGGGGAGCTAGCTGTGAGACCTCCCTAGTCACAGGTGTCTAGGCTCAGGGAGACCTTGCCGTGGGGAGGGGGGGGGGCACACTCTGACCCGAGGGACACAGCCGGTCACCCTGAGAACCGAGAACCTGAGAAAAACAAGCCGATCCGCCCCGACAAGGGAGATTTCATTAAGAGAGAGAGAGACAGAGAGAGACAGAAAGAGATAGAAGACTGGGGTGCGGAGGCGAGATTGGGGTCAGAGTGTGTTGCAAATGGGGGGCGGGGAGCAATTGGGGGGGAGGGATAGGGGGAGGGAGGGGGAGGGATCTTGTTGGCACATTGACTGTTGCTGAGTGAACTCGCACTGTTGTGTTTCAATCAGCGTCTTTCTTTTCGAGGAAGGTATACCTAGGGGCACGGGTGATTCATTAAGCCCACACTGAGCCCACATGAGAGCGCATGTAAACACATGTGCGCACGCACACACGCGCGCGCGCGAGCGCGCACACACACACACACAGGCGTAAGCACATCTCGGCCCAGCTTCCACGCATACAATCATATTTAGACCGACGTGCACACACACAAACACACACACAGTTGATAGACCCTGCAAGTGCGGGGACAGAGACATGTAGCGTTTATTTCCTCCGTGCTAGGCTGCGGCTCGCGTGGGCGCGTTAGTACTCTTGGGTAAGCGCATGCACATGGGGGGCTGACGATGCATCTGGGAGCATGAGTTCAGACCGGGAGGACTATGACATGGTCTGTCAGAAAGCCGTGACCCTTATTGTTGACCTTTGTATACATAACAGCGCGCTTCTGGATCAGGAAACCTGTCAGGATTTCCTCTCCCTGCTATCGAGCCAGACCCCTGACCACAAAGACCCAGGTAGGTGCTTAAGGAACCATGTACCTAGATGTTATTCTCTAAGCGCTAGCCTTTGAAGTGAATGGATTTGAAAGATTCTTTTGTAGCACTGAGTCATTCAGATGAAAATACATGGTTTACATATCCCTGTGAAAGCCGCCTGCGTTGTGCTTCTTTGTGTGATTTTTATTTGAAAATGAAACAACTGCCTTTAGTGCTTTTGCACCCGAAGAGTTAGTTTTCCCTGTTTTCTTAAGACACAGCTGTGGATAGCTACTTGTTTAATAGCCTTTGTAACCCAAAGGCTAGGACCAATAAGTGCATACAACAAGCTCAAAGAGACTGTAACATAACTGATGAACCTTGAAAGGTTGTCTACTCAACACTGATTTTCCTGGCAACCTTACTAGTGAGATAAAGTGTCATAAAGTGTCTCACAGAAAACCCTTTTAAGAATGACCCCTGCTTAATGTACAGAGTAGCAATATTCCTAAGGAATGGACAAACTGAAATGAAAAAAACGATTCTATTCTATAAGAGACATGGTTTATCCCTCATAGTTGTGTATCTGCTAGGTTGACATTTGTGGTCGACTTTAGCATTTCTTTTTGCCATATTTCTTTTTTAAAGCTAAAGCTAAAGCTTGACACATTGGAAGCACCAGGCATTTTGAAAACCTTAATTTAACCAGAGCGGAGATTTGCATTAAGATCATTTAAATGTGCATCTTAAATTTTCACTTCTACTGTACAACATTTATTTTGTGATTTCTGCCTGAACCAGGCAGATACGTATATTATGTTGTTACATGCAATTGTTTGTGATGCATTTATTTGTCAACTGCCACCAGATTTTAACTTTTACACAATATCACATTGAGTTTATTATTATATTAACGTTTATACTGTTTATACTGTTTTTAATGCAGCTTTAACTACCACACAAATTACAAACTACAAATTTGAATTAGATCAATAGATTTCTTTCCTCCTTGGTTTTAGCTCAAACTATAAAAAATAGTTGCTAGGCAATGGTGACCTGCATCTTTAAAAGTGGGAAAATGCAAATGGTCAATATTACTGTTATGGCCATTCAAGGTAGAAATACTCAGAACTCTTTTGTGTTTTGTAATTTTAATAAAATAGCAATGTTAGAAAGAAATATACACACATTTAGGAAAAGTCAGGGTCCTATAGTTAAATGGGTTTTATTTCATGTTATTACATTGCAAAATTTAAAAACAGTCAAAATGGTAGCCATGGTAGTCAACAGTTTCTGTTGTAATAATGTATTTGCTTTTACAGGCAGGGTAGGAAATATTTACAAGGCTACGTTTTTGTGGACCCTGTTGACAGGATGCATGTCAAACCATTCCTGACCAAATCCTCTGTCATCTCACATCATTCTCTACAAAGGAATCAAAAGTAGATCACGGTGCCACTGGCGTTCACTACAAAGCTGTGGGGACATTAAATGCCATTGCATGTTATCTAGCATCACAGTGAATCATGTCTTCCAAACAGAAGCTAAACACAAGCTGTTACTAATATTGTTGGGGGAATACACAGGGTGGGGGATACTTGAACTATTTCCTTGTTTCTCTGTATAGACCCAGGCAGAGAACAAACCACAAACAAGCTATTACATCTTTGCACTATGCTCAACCAAGAGCTGACGCTCCCAGATTTTAAAGGTAATCTAATTATTTATAATGTATCTCCTAAAACCTACAGTATTTATGCTGCCATCTAAAGCCATAGATGCAGCAATGCTAATGTTAACTCTGTGGGGGGTGGGGGGAATTGCGACATCTGCAATGTGGATCCCTCTATTTGGCTAAAATAGCTAATTCTATACCTACAAAGCAAGCTGACTCTTCATGTAGATGTACAAGGCGTGAGATGTACAAGGTTTGAATTTTACAACTTTGTTTTGGTCTTAAGCATTAGATCACCTTTAAAGGTGCTCAAAACGTTTATCCCTTGAAAACAGCATTTCTTAACGTTTATACTGCCATCTAGTGGTGTAGTTGCAGCAGAGCCAATGCTTACACGGTGGAGGGCAAAGAGTTGACTTTCCATCTTACGTGAGCAAACATAATTTAAAACAGTTTTAAGATAATAAATAATTAATAAATTGTATATATACCAAGTCATTCGTTCATCTAGGGTTTAGGGCACCTTTAAAATCTATTCAAATCCACAAAAAGAATGTAATTGCTGGATATTTGCACTGGCGTCTTCTTCTTACTATAACATAGAACCCTAATTTTTGTGCATGAAGGCACTTTTCATGAAATCATCCTTTTTATTCCACACATTATTCCTGCTCAGCTGACACCCACATGGATTTAAATTTTGATTTCATGCCATGTTGTCTTTTTAGGATGATTTGGGCACAGCTATTCCGTGCCATTTTCATTTGCCCATAGGACATTTTCAGCTCTGTAACATTGCAACAAACAAAAAACGCACAGTGGGATTGTGTGAGCTGCTATACTATATGCTTCTGTACTGTACATCAATCTCCCTTATTTGTTCACTGGATACTTGTTATGACAACATAACAAGTGGCTCATTTGATATCCTGCGAGAAAAAAAAATCATTCAACAGCTTTCATTTGTTGAGAGTTGACGCCCTTTGACTGTATCCAGCCGAAAAACTGTTAGCATGCAGGATGCATCTGCTGTGTGTGTATGTGTGTGTGTGTGTGAAGGCTCATCAGTGTGATAAATCAGAGTTCAGACTACCATCTCATACAGTGCTGAGAGGACATTTCCAACTGATCCACTGCCTGCATGAGCTACTCACATAGGAGTGTTGATACAGGCTGAGAAACACAGTGGCAGGACACACACACACACACACACACACACACATGAATGTACGCACACACAAAACATACACTTGTTTCACACACACGCATGCGCATGCACACACACACACGTGCATACACATTACCATAAAGACAACACACATTCATGCACATAGGAATACACAAAAACGTAAACAAACCGGCATGCAGACACATATAAAAACAAGACAGACAAACACGCACATAAATGCCATCACACATACGCATACAAATAAAGACCTAAATACACACATACAAACACACACACACACATAGACAAACAAATACAGACGCACACAGGCTAACGCGAGTACACACCGACTGTCATTAGGAATTCCACTTTCATTACCAGCTGCAGCTTCAGGTGTGTGGGCTTGAATTGACAAGGTTTATTTTGATCACATTATTTCTCACACGCCTGTCTCATCTTGAGCTTTATTAGGCAAGACCTCTGGCTGGCAGAGGACATTAGCATCATTAGTTCCCACTGATCTGCACCACTGTCCCTGACATTGTCCCTGGTTGGTGCATTGCAGGTTGAATCCAAAACAGAAAAACCCCAACCATCGAATTAACTGTGCTGTTGAGATTAGGACCACTGTGCCTTTCAATAATTCAAGTCCACCCTCTCTCTCACTCTCTCTCTCTGCACTTCTTTTATATAGACACAGCATTTCACTGCATAGCACAATATTGGTAAACCCACTCCCCATTGATACCATAGCGATCGAGGGCTCATATTTTTATCGTTGCTAATCTCGAGATTAATAAATCCTATTTTAATGCTCTCTGGCAAAGTTGGCAGTAATATCTCTCCAACCTACAAAGATACAGTACTTTAAACACACTAACACAAGCTTTCTTTGAAATTCATCATCCATTTCAAAGCTCATGAAAGTGCACACGGGTGACTGGTCATCTGGTTTAGGGATGTCTGTCTGTAGCAGTGGGGGGAAGGGGGGGGGGGGGGAATCAAACACATTTTTCATTCAAATGAATGCGCTACAGACAATAACGAGCATCTGGAATACGCTTTCTTTCCGTGGACATTCTGCGAACAGCATTTTAACATCGGAAGGCCTTCTTTTTCCCCATCTCTAGGGAGATCCCCCTATACCAGCCCCCTCCCACCCAACCTCACAATTTAATTTTAAAGATCAATAGATGCCGGGTGGTCCCTGATGGAGATAATTTCCTGGGATGTGGCTCTCCACACGGTAGAAGAGTGCAAGGCTTTTTCCTTGCAAGCCCCGATAATGCTGGGAATGTGAATCCCTCCCCATGAATAAATGCTTAAAATAGAATCTAGCTCCACCAGCAACAGTACCACTATAATACAACCCCCCCTGCAACTCATTCAAGTGCCGCCTTGGATTAGATCTGCTAGATTTAGTTCACAAACCAAATTAAGGTCATGAATGACAAAATGGTTGACGGAGGAATAATGCAAAAACCAGCCGTTTGCTACCTGGGCCACTGGGCCAGGTCCTTCACCGGGCACCTGCGCTGGCTTATTGATTTAAGACCCCATGCTAGCTCTGTTGTGGGAGCTTTGCATTTTTGAGAGAGAATAAAAATAAATATGTGAACGCTCTGTTATTTCTCCATTTGTCACTAGAATGTGGAATGAATTGGTGTTTATTAAAGGCCACTATGTGGTATTTTAGAGGGTCTAACTTCTGTAGAATGGATTTGAGGGAAGGATTTCGTTTCCTCATTCACGTGGGTGCTTTCATGTTCCTGTCGTTCCGCTCACTTTTAATGTTAGCTCAGCTACTTCTCAGAGGGTGTAACTGTTGATTTGGCCTGTAGATGTTTTGTCATTGGGCCATTTGTATTAGTGAAAGCTTGAGGCCCCTGGGACCTTTCGCTCCCGCCATGCTGAAGGGTTGATGGAGTAGAAACGCCCAGACACCAGACGTGAGCTTGTACAGTTCATCAAGCAAAGTAATGAACAATACCAAAGAGGCCTGTTAAGACCAGACTGTTAACATGAAGTAAGCTGCTTTACTTTTTGTCTTAACATTTACATCAGTACTTTGAAGAAGAATTAAACTTTTTTTTAAACCCTCGACTCTGTAGCTTCCTTAACCTCACGCTGAAGTGCTGCAAAAAATAATCCATTGTTCATGGTCTGGAACAGATCAATATTTTCAACAGTTGTTGCAGAATTCAATTATATGACAATGTTTTCTGCCAGTAGATCAGCTTTGCAGACGTAGAAGTATAGTTAGAAGTATGGTTTTGAACAATGGAAGTGAATTTGCAGATGTTAGCAACAAACACCACTGCTGAAGGACACGGCAAGGATATAGAGTATCATAGAGTGTTTTCAGGTACTTTTTTCAAGGTGCAGAAGATTATTTGGAAAATTGGCATCTCCTCTGGCCATAGCATGCAACTGCACTCTGTATGTTTTGAAACCTGTCATTGTTTCTTTGACTTTCAGCAGACCTTTTACTTTTACATTTTTAAGTTTTTTTTCCCCACCAGAATTGCTGAAATCATTTTAGGCATAGCTTTGTCCGCGACGGCGACACAGACACATAAAAAACGTTATCCGTTGACGCTTTAAGGCATAAACCGAACAATCCTCTAAATACTAAAGCCATATATGTCAGGATGCAGCACAGCACATTTTATTGCCCCTTTGCTTTATTGCGTGAGGAAAGAGGAAGAGTACCAATTACCAGACATCAGTGTATTCATTTGTATCCGTGATGTGATGTTTTGTGGGTTGTAATCCTAGTGTTATTCAAATCTGTTTTGCGCGCTCGCTCACCACATGGTTGACTGAGCTGCCAGAAAGTCAGTTAGTCAGAGTACCTAGAACATGTGGTGCCGTAGGCCTTTATCACTTCAGATTTCAACGTTTCCGTTTCCCGGAATCTCGGCTGCCTCCCTGTATTTTTTTGTTTTCTCGTACGCTGGCTTTTACTACCCTCTGGGGTAACATGACCTAGAAGAACAACAATCAGGGAGACGGGGGATGTAAAAAAAAACTGAATAACAACCTCATGACAAAAGAGGAGGCTCAGAATAAGTTTTTGCATGTACATCTATGTGCTGCATAATTGTGTGTGTGCGTGTGTGTGCGTGTGTGCGCCCTGGGTCATGGATTCAACAGGAGGCAAGACCCGGGAAGAAAGTCTGATTCCATTTTCACTGAAACTTAAAAACAAAATTAGACTACCTCTCTCCCTCCATGCACACAATGGCAACTAAAGGTTTAGTGTGACATTTCATCCTCTGATTGCATTAGAGCGCTCTGCAAAGCAGCCAGCCTCTGCCCTGAAGTGATGTTAGCTGACAGAAATTGATGGGGGTGGCTTTTCAGCTTGTCTGCTAGAAAACAGCTATATAGCTGCATTGTGTCACCCCAATGCATTTTTTTCATTATCACAAACTGGACAGAGGGGACCCGAGGAGTATATACAGCTGCCCTCTGTTGGAAGATAAAGTGATAACTTAGAATAGAGATTCCTGCTGAGTTGATGTTTGACTTACAGTGTGACAAGACAGGGTATTTTCTATTCAAACATAGTCATATTGCATGCATTATTTAGACACGGTTATAAATGTACTGTGATAGATCGTGTTGTACTGCTGTACATACATAATTGGGAACCAGAATACAAATGTTGTATATTTTTGATAATATATTGTAATAATTTCACATTGAGCGAGAAGGTGTAAAGACCAGGGTTTGCAGAATTTCCCTCACTTAATCATCTTCAATATCAACATAATTTTTATCAACACCTACACCGGCACACGGTTAAGCAAATAGTCTCCCATATAGATTACACACGACCATTAGTGATTCTGCTTTATATTAGTCACTATATTAGTATATTAGTTAATAAATGGGATATCAATCGCACATTTCTGTTACTATTTTCTAAAATCGGAGCTGTAGATATATTAATCGTCCTTGACACTACAGCAGATGAAACATATAGGACAAGTATTAAAACGAGCCGCCCTAATTAAGGAAGTGTCAGTAATGACCAGAGGGGGGTCACTTGAATATCTCTCCATGTAAATAGGTTTTGCAGATGGAAATTCATCCCCTGGTGGTTGGTAGACCTCTCGTTGCCACTGCAATCCTCAGACAAGCGTGTAATTAAGAACAGAAGTGGGAATGTCAGTGAGGCAGTGGTCTGTACCAGATGCACAATAGATAATCTTCTCCACTGTTACTGGCATAGCCTAATGCTGTCACGTCAACATTTGATTAAAAAAAAAACTTGCAACCATCCTGTTAGTTCCATTGACATGCTTTGAAAAAAACCATGGGGTGGTATCTAAGATGGCTCCCGACGCATTTTATGTAAAATATTGCCACTGCACGTAAAAATAAAAGTCGGAGCTACTGCATGCAGTAGGACCTACTGTATTGGCGAAGTTTAATGGCTTTAGATTAACATGGCAGTGAATGAAGAACATTCCCTTTTGGCATCACCAACGCAAAATGGCGCCACCCACAGTGGTCTTCAAGGCAGAATAGAATGTTGATCCCCTTCTAATTCCCCTTCTTTGGTTACCAATCCACTCAAAATAAATAACATGTTATAGGTGCAAAAATATATGTGTGCATGATAAGATAATAATGATAAGGTAAGTTAAGGTTAATTTGTGAACATTTTGATGATATTTGTCAAAATCATTTAGACAATGATGGTGAAAACGTTTAACAGACAGAACATACAAACATGAATGTGGTATGTACTATAAAATACAGTGTTTTGCTTGTCTCTTAAAATATATTCTTCTTTTTATTTTCTCATTTCATGAACAATTAAGCAAGATCTGTATTTTAGCATTGGGAGAAAAAGGCTAATAAAATACTTTAGTCATTATATGACACCACGCCTTCTCAAGTACAACCGCATTTACTGTAAAGCCTACATATACGCACACTGCATACAAATAATTCCTGCCAGGGAGCCCCTTAAGAACAAACTCTCCATAATAATGAATCCATCCCCCCTGTACTGTACAAGGATAATCAACACTGTAAGTTTTCAGCCATGGACCTGTGAGAATGGGATATACTGTAGCCTGAAAGAAGATCTGGATTAGGAATGGGCGACATAGACCATATCAAGATATTTCATTGTATTTAGTAAGGATATGACGATTTGAAAATAGTACCATTCAACACTATCTTTTTGGACATATCAGCAGTCTTGTATGGAAGCCAGTTTTCGGCAATAAAAAAAAAAAGAGATAGTCATAATAATGAGATACTAAATCATAATAATGAGATACTAAGTTGATATTATGAGATACTAAGTCATAATTAGGAGATACTAAGACAACAGTCAAAGCAGTTGCTCTTTGAGTTCTCATATTCCTTTTGACACGGAAATGGATGGTTTGGCGACAACGACGGACTTATTGAAAGACTATGACTATGACTATACCTAATATTTAACTTTTACAAAAGTCATCTGTAATATTTACCTTTAAGATTCAATAGATTTTGCATGGTTTAGGCTAGCAAGGCGATGAAGGGGCCTTTGGAAGACAGTTATCTCATAATTAGGACTTAGTATCTCATAATTTTGACTTAGTATCTAATTATTATGATTTAGTATCTCATAATTTCGACTTAGTATCTCATAATTATGACTTAGTATCTCATAATTATGACTTAGTATCTCATAATTTCGACTTGGTATCTCATTATTATGACTTGGTATCTCATAATTTCGATTTAGTATCTCATAATTATGACTTAGTATCTCATAATTTCGACTTGGTATCTCATTATTATGACTTGGTATCTCATAATTTAGACTTAGTATCTCATAATTTCGACTTAACATTACTTCTTTTTTTTTTATCCAGGCTAAAAAAACTAACAAAAACAAACAAAAAACAAAAATTTTACTGGCTGAAATGGGCTTCCATAGAGTCTTGAGAGCCGTGCAAGCACAAACATTGATCAATTTTTTTTAAATGTATGCCCTGTCCACATGAACACAGGTATTTTTTTATAACTGCAGCTTTTTCTACGCGGTTTGGCCATTCGTCCACACGATGACCTGAAAACAAACCTTTTTTGAAAACTCCTGCCAGGGTAAAGATTTTCAGAAACTCAAATGCAGTGTTGTCGTGTAGACGGTGAAACCGGAGATTTTGGCTTGTGTTGTCAGAGTGCACGAGTGATTTGATTGGCCAACATAGCTTTACGGTTAGGGTTATATTGCCACCTGTTGGTTTGGCAGGCTATTGACAGTGCTTGATAGCGTGTTTTTGCATTTTCAGGTGGATACAATTTTTTTTTAATGAAGGAGGAAAGGGCTAATCCTGACCATAATCAAATACTAAACTATACCAATTAAGTAGGCTAAAATGAGAATATTAATTTTATTCACAAATTAAAATTTCAGTGAAAATGCAAACAGCATCACATCACACGTCATCAACTATAACGTCAATATTGTGGGATGACAAATTCTTATCATGTGGAGGAATTGCATCGGTATATCTTAGACGCAGGGGCACCATAGGGCAGGGGCCCTATGAAATAACTTACTTATGATAATGATTATAATAATAATAGCAATAATAATAATAATGGTTTGTGAGGGCCCCTGTCAGTGCAGGGCCCCTAGAATCTTCCTAAATCCCCCCCCCCCCCTTCCTTTACGGCACCCCTGATAGACGATACGATATGGCCCTAACCTGCATTCAGAATAGAAGTGGGGCAGGCCACTCTCAGAGCACAGAGAAAGGAACACTGTGCTCACGGCGCCAGATAAAGAACTCTGTAATATCCGGCCTCGGCCCACCAGCTGATTAGAAACTGATATCTCTCTGTGCCTTGGCAGAATGCTATTTACCCCCGTGGTCGGTGTGTGACCTGAGTGAACAGGAGCATTGTGTGCATTTATCCCTCATTTTAAGGTCTAAGTGATCCTGTTGCTTAAATTACCCACTTTGCCCTGTTTGAAAACTATTAAATGGAATTCAATAGTGCAGTATAATGAATATACACAGTGTATATATACAAAAGGGATTTTGCACACAAGATGACACAAGAAATGATCAAAGGAAGAGGCAAACATTTGTCTTTTCCTCCTGCCTAAATATAGAGTCAGACTGTAAACCCTAGGCATGTCACACTGAATAACATGGACGTGGATCCCACCCACCCCCCAGTGCTAACGTATTTATCGGATAATTTCAAAGATCAGAGACTGCGTCTTGATGCATATTTGTTTACTAATTTCCCCAGATAGTGTGTTGTTTGGGAATTGGGTGCCTAATTTCCCCAGATAGTGCATTGTTTATGGAAATTGGGGGATTTTTCAGTATAAGTATGACCTACAGTTGTAGAACCTGCAAATTAAAATTACCTTGTTTAGAGGATGCTTTTAGTGACTTACATAGTGAGCACAATTACTATTATTAAGGAGCAGGACTGAAATGTCAAAGGTAATTTCCTACCGTCTGTATGCATAGTACTATTTCACCATTAGCATTGGTGTTATCGTAGTGGTAATATAATAGACATTTTTGCCTAGTGCTTCTCACTGGGCTTAAAATGCATTTCAGTGGGCATATAAAGCAGGCATTAAGTCTCAATAAACCATGATAAATCGCTCAGTAAACCCGCAGTAGGCTACAGCCAGACTATGATACTGTATGTTCTACCAAAACTAGCTTACAACAATTAAATTCTGTGTTCTACGACACCACCATTTTTCATGTTTTTTTTTAAATTGGCTTAATCTACCTAGCAGGTAAGTTACTCACTAGTAAATCTAACAATGAAATAATGCTGTACACATACAGACGACAGGAAATTGCAGTTTAATATCGTATGGGGTTGAAAAAACTGAACCAATGCATTTAGCAATTTGCATTCTCCCGGAGATGCATGCAGAATGAGTTTGTGTTGTGTGAGATGACTACAACCTGAACTCCTGGATGTAGTGAAGTCGCCTGTAGCATAAAGCCATTTTCAATTGCTTTATTTTAGGCCAAGGCTGCAGACTCACTGATCTCATCCCCTTTCCCCTTAATCTCTGCTCTCCTCTGGAGCTTGTCTTTACTTAGGTCAATCCCCATCTTTCTTACGCATCCTTTCCTAGCTGTGGGTTCTAGTCCAGCCCTGTGCGAGGGGCTGTATTTTATCTCCCTAGATTGTGTCTGTGAGTTCTGTGAATACCTGAGTGGATTCAAATTTTGATTTGTATTCGGAAAGCCCTGGTTCCTGAAGGACACGCTTCACCCTGAGCTCAGTTCCTTTTGAACTCTCTCTCTCTCAGACCGGTTCACTGGCGCCGGGGGCCACTAGCCGATCCTGCGAGCTGTTTGTATTCAGCAGGACAGGTAGCTGTCCATGAATGGTTTATTAGAAAGATTAATGTTGCTCAGTGTAGCTCCGGTGAGGATTGGCCCTCTGGGATTGTCTTTGTATGTATTCAGTCCACAGGCTCCTCTTGAGGGAACTGTCTGACTGGGATAATGTTTCTTTACAGTGTAAGATTAAAAAATATTCTGACATGTTCGAAAAAAGATGATACAGTCATTTGGAACGGAAGCCTTGGAGACTTAGATGTGACGGGGCTCAGAGACGCGCTGACAGCCCTACTCATACGTCACACCTTGCTACAAACTGACATTTGTTCAACCCTACACCAGTCAGTCTAAATTTTGAGCGCGGGCGTCACTTTGACCAAGTCATGTCCCATCAGTTGCCAGTGCAGCCTCTGTCAGCCTGTTGTCAAAATGCTCCACTTCCTTTAAGCTACTCTGTCATCTATAGTTAATGTTGGCTTTATAGGTTTATAATGAATATGCACTCTGCACAGGCTACAACACAGAGAATAGAAGGATGTGATCTCACTGGTTTTTGGCCAGTGAATGTGTGCTATTCTCATATGAAGGCTTTTGTTTTTGATATGATAATAAAAGGGGTAGTGTGTAATATCCACTGGGAAGGCTGAGCGATGTAAAGAACGGTCCCCGTACCAAGCTACATGGGGACTCTAGGGGATAGTGGGCATGTAGGCCCTACACGTACAGTATGTGCTTTGTGGAATATAGCTCCCATTGAAGTAAAAAAAAAAAATAGAGGAAAAATTGCAAAATCTACTGCATGTTTACACTATGTAAATACCCTGCTCCCCAAAGAACCCGCAATGATAATAGATCTCACACCCTGCCAGTTTAATTATGAATCAATTATAATAAATAATAAAATGATAATGAGCTAAAACAAATAACTTGTATAAAACATCAAAAAAGTTACTGTTGAAATGGGATTTAGTATTGCTCAAACATAATCAGACATTTATGTCTTCAGTGTGTAATATCAATAATTTATTTCGTTGGTCCATTGTACACTAGCCTACTAGCTAATAATAATAATAATAACAATTTAATAAACTGTGAAGCACTGCTTCAAAGTAGTTTACAATTGCCCACACTCAAATACCCAACAGGATAGCCTGCCACAGATCAGAGAGATGTCTTGTTTACTCATGAAACACGTGAATCAAGGGCAAGTTAATATATGCCGTAAGTTTCTGAACAGACTTTTAGAACTCTCAACAGGAGTATATTGCAGCAATAATGCATTATGCATTAGCTCTTTCTCCAGGGTGGATGTTAACTGTTAATCAAGTCAGGGACGAACCTCTGAATCATTGTTTTGTTGCCAGCGACATCATGTAGGCTACATATATCTTTACACTATAGTTCTTCAGTTCCGCAATTCCTGAAGTATGATAAATATGGCATTATGTTGTCGTTGCGAGGTGCTTAGCTGGCTCCACCCCTTAGCCTGCGGCCAGAATGGCACCCTCTGCAGACCACAGGCTGGTGGAGATAAACTGATGTTAATCTAGTCAGAGAACACCGAGGGTAGTTCTCCCCCTTGTCTACTCTTCCACTCTCTCGTCTCATTGTCTACCTTTGTAGATCTTTCTTGTAAAAAACCGTGCAGATTGTGCTGCAATATCATACGACCATACCAGAGCTGCAGATCAAGGCGCAATTTCTTGCCGGACATATTAAACACGTGCGTTCGCGCAGACGTATACACGTGTTCATCAGAGCAGCTTACCGCCAGCTCTCTGACATGAAACAAAGCTTGCATGTGTTGCTCATCAGAAAAAATAAAGACCCCCCTTTTAATTCCCCCTCCCCCGCTTTACATTTTCCTCTGTTTACCCAGAAATAGAACAACCGTTTGAATGTGTTATCTGGACATCTATTCATAAAACAGCTTTGATATGTATGAGGACACCATCATCAATATTCATGCGCTTACAACTTATGCCTGCTTCTTGCTGCTAAATGGTGGCTAAAGGGTGTTTTTTTTGCGCACCGCAGGGCTAAAGTGAGCGCTAGACTCTACTACTGAGCCTCTGTGTGCGACGGTTCTCCGGGACTCGAGCGAGGGACCTGCCCCCCAGGGCAGTTTTGCAGTACAAGTCCTGCTGAATTGCTGGCTCGCACTGCCATAGAAACGCGCTTTCCGAGCGCAGTGGAAGCTCATTCTGTTTAGGAGCCGGATAGGTAGAGCATCAGGGAGGAGGAGTGAGAGCAGAAAAAAGACAGAAAGAAAGAGGAAAAAGAGGGAGAGACAGAGTGACAGAGAGAGGGAGAGAGAGAGAGTGACAGAGAGAGAAAGAGAGGGGAGATCAACGGGAGAAAGTGAGGGGTACTGTCGCCGGTGAGTACAAACAGCTGTCACAGTGGATTGTAGCAGTTGGTAAAATTGTCCGCTTTGTGCTGTTTTTATTTATTTATTTACAGTGTCTCTTTGCTGTTTGATAACTGATTCCCCCCAGCTTGATTTCACTTGCCGGGTAAAGGTGGTGTGAAAAGCGGTTGCAGGTTGTCACTTTGTTGGGAACGAGAGAGAGAGAGAGCGAGAGAGAGAGCGCGCGCGAGAGAGAAAGGGTGAGATCTAGCGTAGCAGTGCTTTGCTTCCAGATGCAGAGATAGACGCAGAACAGAGCCGGCTTTCCCCCGTGTAACAGGTCATTATTGGACTGCGAAATATTACTTTTTGAATGAATGGATACTGTTTTTACTGCTGGTTTTACATTCCATATGTTAACTATGTAATTTCAACCAAAGTGTATTTTATTACCTTTTACTATATCATACTCGTTTTCAATCATTTATGAGGCTGTTGGATGTTAATATTTGATTAGAGTCTGCAGCCACACTTTATTCTTCTCTGTGCTCTGACACCTCTGCCCATCTTTTTTATGGTACTATGCTATGTGAAGCATGAAAAACTGGTTAGATATTGACTTGGTCTTTGCACAGCATTTATAAATTATTTAAAAAAAACACAACCGGAGCTCCACCTGTATGATAGCGGAGAGAAGAAGCTTCTACGCTATAGGCTCAGCTGCATAGCGTAGAATGTTGTAACAGGTCAGATGTGTGTTCGCGAGTGCGTGTGTTTTTGTAAGTGTGAGAGAACGTGTTTGTTGTGTATGGGTATGCGTATGGCATGTGTGCCCGCGAAAGATAGTATGTGGCTGCGCCCCTGTGCATGTGTCGCTTTTTCAGTTTTTCTCTCTCTCTTTATTTTCTTCACTCCTTTCTTTATTTTGTTCTTTCTTTCTGTCTTTCTTTCTTCCTCTCTCTGATCGGTGTGCAGTAAACTCGCCTGACACTTTGATGAAGGGCCAGTGCTGGGGGGGGGGGGGGGGGCTAATAAGGGAGAAATAGACACAGGATGCCCCTGAGAAAACAGCTCTGTTCTTATAACCATCACCAGCAGCATCAGTCAGTTACGCTGCGTGTCCAAGACGAACAGCAAGCCGCTGTTCATAAAGACACATTACAACCAAGTTCGGGGGAAAAAGGAGCTTCTGGCAGATGGTGTCATTCCGTTATCTCGCTGGTTTGCCACGGAAGTCGAACACTGATCCTGTACATGTGCGCGGGCGCGCGCGCGTGTGTGCGTGTCTATGCGGGTTATTCGGAGCCTCCCTGTCTCTCCTCACCTGTTTTCAGGCTGTGTTTTGCTCTGTCTGTCAGACTCCAAACAGCAGTAGCGGCCATGGGGGACCGCCGAACAGAACGGAGGCAGCCCGCCTTATCAGCTTTCTGCTGGCTCCATTCGCGCCAGGCCTCCAGTGGCCCTTTGCTGGCACACTGTGTGTGTGCATATGTGTGAGTTTGTGTCAGTAGACTTGACGTGATTGGGTGTGATTAGGATGGCCGCGGGGCTCTTTTCCTGGGGATTTAGGGATTGTGGCATTTTTCTGTTTCCGCCACCCTCATGTGATGTGATTTATGACTCCCTGTTAAAATGTCACTCACGAGAGGGGATTGTAAAATGGCCCCGTAAGGGGGCTCCAATGTGTGCACAACAGTAATGCACAATAGTGAGATAAAGCTCTCAAAGGACCCAGCTGGGGCAGTGTAGCTCTGCTGCGAGCGAGATAACCCCGTCGGGCGCAATCTGTTCCCATACAATAGAAAATCAGGCTCAAATTTGACAGCGGTGTGGCTTCGATCGATACTCTAGCTGTGTATGATGGGGGAAAATGTTGCTCTGGTCAGATAGCGGTTATGGTGTTCTGAAGACCGTATAGCACTTGTGAGGAATGTGAGGATCTAGTGCAAAAGGATATGGGGGAAACTTTTGGCTCGATTAGGGTTGGATCTAGGTCGTTTAAAGGCATTGTTATACAGTATTTTAGGTTCTCATGCATAATGTTTAAGTGCTTTTGGAGTTAAATGAAGTTTGGCTGTTTACTGATTTCTACAGGAGAATGATGGATTGCAGCTGCTTAGGCAAATTGCAGCCCTTCTGTTCACAAGAGGGAACTGCACTTGGTATGTGTCTCCATAGCAACTGTCTTCCTGCAAACTGCATTACTTTGCGATTTTCCCGCCACTGTACTATCCAGTACAGGCACTTGAATTAGTCTATCTAATGCATTTCATGGCCCATGGGCATTGAAGATTACAGTTAAATTACAATATTATTTGGTTATATATATAGTTGTATATAAAAAAGCTATCCAATCCCGTTATTAAATAATATTAAGAATTGACAGCATCTTGGGTGAGTGGAAAATACATAATTAGACAGGTTTAGAAAGGGGTTGAAGCATTATTCTGTATGATATTTAATACATTCTATATTATATTGATTTTAGATATTATATAGATATACCGTACTGAATGTTTTACTGGGGACTTTATTTCCTTGTTAATCCAAGTCCAGCATCAAACTGTCAAGTGGGCCGCATGTTTTAATTGTTTTAAATATACTGTATATATATATATATATATATATATATATATATATTGTATATTATCTGCTCTGTTGAAAGCTTGTGAACAGTAATTGTAGTCAATATTGATCAATATGTTTTGGATTAAGCCCAAGAGGCAGTAGAATAAAGCAATGAGTGGACACTGTGTCAATTATTTTTAACTGCCTGGCAGGGCCAATCCTGGGCTTCTTTTGAAAAGTCGGGAGTCCTTATATGATAAAGACCTCTTTGTAATAAGACACTGGATGGTAGCCATTTTTCCTGCTTTTTATCAGCAATGCCATGATGCATCACAAGGCCACTGGCTTCTGACGAGTCGAGTCCCAGTTGTCATCATTTTCTTGGCGTTGAGTTCATGCTCGTCGTCATTGTTCATGGGCTTGAGGCAGTGAGGTCACATCAAATCAAGGTCCACCCCCTTTCCCATATAGACACTGATGAGAGGACTCTGTGTAAGTGGTTGCCAAGGCTCCCTCCTTTAATAAGGCATTGTCTATGGTACTGTCACTCAAGAGTGAGACGCATATAGGAGAAAAGTGAACCTTAACCCTTGGAGAGTGGGCCTATATTATCCTGCTTTAAATGTTAAAACAGATAATTACGCTCTAAGTTACTAGTGTGAAATGAAACTGGGCTCACATTATGATTGTATTATATTATCATTATTATTATCATTATTATTATTATTATTATTATTATTATTATTATTATTATTATTATCATTAAGGAAACTTCAACAATATAGCTATAGCCAACATGACATTTTGTGAATGTGTTATGTAGCCATTTTCAAGCATTCTTCCGGTATACATTTCTTTGGAAAGCCTGACAATCCAGATATGTATTACCCTACTTTTAGGTCTGTGGCAGAAATATCCCTTTAATATCCATTTACCCACCTGGTAAACAATCAAACATATCTTAATAGGCTGATAAGAGTGTGACAAAACATATTAGCATTTCAATAATTTTTCCCCCACCCACTTTCTTAAACCCAACCAGTCATATTTCTTACCATACACATGAAAAAAACTGATTAATTATATTCCAGTCAAGGCAATAAAACATTAGGGAGGTATCGCAGCTTTTGCTGTGGAACCGCCATGGCCAATAACTTTTGTCTGTGATGGGTATAGCACATCCATTTAAAATCCAGCCGTGGAATTACTCATTTGGAAAATGATCTTAAAGGGGAAACTGGAAGACATTTTCAGTTGGGGGTGGTGACATTTTTAGCTTGGAGTGCCATTTGTGTTGAAATTACTAGGGCGTATGCTCCCCTGGGAGAATACTTTTTGAAAAAAGAAGCACTAATTACACAACGTCCAGAACAAGAATATTTGAACACCTTGTTTGCTATAAATTGACTCTGAAATGCCAGTCGTAATCGTGTGTAGGCTATACCAGACTAACCCACAACATTGATGGGCAACTGTAGGCTACCATATAAACGGGGAACTAATATCAAACCATTCAGAGATGGTATAGCCAAGCTATACCATCAAGTTTTAAGATGTTGGTCGCTATTTAATCACTGTTTTAAATTAAATTTTGTATTATGTTGGCACTTTTTAAAAACGTCTGCAAACTCACATTTTAAATAGGCTAGCCTAAGTTACTGTGCTGCTGTGCTTGCTAACTAACAATATTGTTAGCTAGCTATTTATCTAGTAAATTAAACCACTACAAGCAAGCAAAAATTCTTATTAAACACAACACTAAAACAAACTAAAGCAGAAGAAGAAGAAGATTGAACAAAAATAAGATTTAATACGTATAAGCTAATAATCCTCTTGGACTGTTTCAGACAAGGCTACAAATGCTCTGCAGAATGATAACGGAGAACGGCGTATTTATTCTGTCCAATCAGCAAATCAGAAATCATGAAATTCTGGTAGGGTGAATGAAATAAATGTGATTGGCAGATTTATGGTGCAGTATAAAGTTGACCAATTGGGGGGGCAGAGCAGAACTTTGGGGGGGCCCCCTTGCCCCTTCTAGATCCGGCCCTTCAAGCCCGTCAAAAGTACGGGGTGCTGCAGCAACCCCACTTAATCAGTTTTTTACAGCTCTAGAATGTGACCTGCCAGTTTTTATTGTGATACTGATGGGAATTAAAACATCAACTGTGGAAAACGGGAGGCCTGGACCAAATCAATAAAAATCCATCTTTACTTTCATAAATAATCTCAACTCAACTGTTTACACCCTGCAGTCCAGCTGTTGTTCCACATGAGCTCCTGGATTAGGCTTGTCTCTTTCCCAATATTATTTATGGGTCTCAGACACCTTTAAGATGTTCCATAAAACATATAATAAAAAACGACTTCATATTCAATACGTATAGCGCTTGCTACATAATCATAGGCCAAACTCTATAAATTATTAATTTACATGAATTTAACAGTCGTACAGACAATGTGAAAAGCTAGTGATATGTTTTATATATACAAATCCCTCAAATTATTTATATCGCTTTCTTACCTTTCCATTGTGTTTAGTATGTTGTAGTGTTTCATTCAAAATGGAAATATGTCAAATTTGATAATATACAATATTATAATGAATAATTATTACATTTTTAAAAAACCATCGGAGACAGAGGCCATGAAGGTTGAAAGCAACTAAATGATGTAGTTTCCAGGTCAATAAATACAGCAAGAGATAAATTGAGGGTTTAACAAAAGTTCAATGTCACTTCATAAGGAAATATTGAATACCTGCTGTGTGGCATAATGCACCACACAGCATGGAAGAACATGGGGAATATTACCCTTCCATAATTTATTCCGTGAGTAACGTACTGTATGCAAAACAGAATGGAAAACAGAATGAAATAAAAAGACACTCATTTTGCAAAAAATATAATTATGTCCTTGGTTATTTTTACAATGTTGATATTAACGACTTCAAAAGGACACACTTGGTCAGCGAAACAATTTTTTTTGTTGGCCCGTTTCCATTATAATCTATGGATTCTTAACAGTGGAGATTGGCAGACCTCTAAACTCAATTGTTTGATTAGATTTTTGTTGAACAATCGCCACACTTGGGAGCAATGGTCAAGGTCTAAATTGGCTGGAAATTCATATGAAATAAAAAATATTTAACATTAGTTAGAATTAGAAACAAAATATTTCTAGAAACAATATTTTTTCATGATATATGCCAGACTTATCAGTCACAAATTAAACTAATCATTTTAGTGTGGACTTGTCGCTAACTAATTAGCCTGGATTTGCAAGTGAGCTTACATTTGAAAACCTACATTTGGGTAATTTCATATACAATATTCAATACAGTAGAATCATTAGATGCTGCTGATGAATTTGTAACTGATCTGGGTTTGTCATAAAGCATCAGTTTTCCTTCTAGCTGACTGAACTACTGTAACTAATGGGGAGTGTTTCCCCCACTCACTGCAGCGCAGAGGGAGGGATTGTTTATTGTCCGAAAAGTGTATTGTTAATTTATACTGGTTGAACATGATTTGTTTGTTTTATTTATTTAATTTACAGTATTTTTTATTAAATAAATTCTGTCAAAAGATCACGGTAGACCTAACCATAACCAAGTATTTATCCACATAACTTGTTTTTATATAAATTAATTGAGGTAAACAGTAGCTTGAACATTGACCGTAACACAGCATGAAATAGAGCTGTTCTTTTTTTCTGCTGTCACACTTCTGTGATGATTCATGTTGACATGAGCTATCTCACAAGCTTGTTATATCCTAATTCTTTCTGCTAAGCCAGCTATGCAAGCATTTGAAAACATTTCAGAAGGATTCTCTTCTTCATTAATTCTTTTTTTGCAATGTAAGATGCATCTTTCATGGATATATTAACAATTTATTTCACAATAAACTCTATACTGAGCTGTAAATAATTCAAGGTGCTAGTCAACACATTACCTGAAATGTGACTATACATGGGAACAGGATAGTCTAGTGGTCTAGGTGTTGGACTCCTAGCTGGAAGGTTGTGGGTCAAGCCCCAGATTTGAGCCATCTGTAAGCATCCTTGAGCAAGATGCCTAACCCCTATCTGCTCCATGTAATTGTAAGTCGCGTTGGATAAAAGCTTCTGCTAAATGACTTAATTGTAATTGTATATACAGTTGAGACAATAATCAATTTATTGCAAAGTAGGCTATATAATGAGTACATTTGGTATTACAAACCTTATGTTGTTATTCTCAATTTGCCTATACTGTTACATTAAGTGATATATGACACAAATTAGCATGAAAAGTTATCTCATATGTCTGTAAAGGTTAAGTCTGTTTTAATCTTTCTCACAAATAGGTTACATGAAAGGGCATGCTAGCATTTTGTCTGTTTACCTAATGAAATTCAACACTTGCTGGAAGCTACCGCTGTCCTTTTAAAAAATCTACTCTCCAGATGGTCATCAACCCTGGTCAGGCATTACAGTCCCTCATCTGGACCTTTAATACATATTTACTCATTCAAACTAAGCATGGTCAATTAATAATGAGTAATTTGTGTCCCATAATTTTAATTGTAAATTTCTACTATATTACATTTTACAAGAAGTTTTCGAATATTCATGAACTGTAGGGTACCCCTTTCCTTCTCAGTGTGTGAGAAGGTGTGTGAGGATGTCTTTATATTTTTTATAATTATTCATTCCATCTTTGATTCGTCTGCTTTGGTCTGAACTCTGCTGGATGCGTTTCAGGGCTTTGGGATTTGTGGATCTGCAGGATTAAGGGGATTTTCAGATTTCTCAGAGAGAGAGCGAAATCAAGGGATACAGCGATCCAAAAAGGGCTGAGGTACCCACATCAAGAATAGAGCACATTTTTCTCGCCCTTAGGGAAAGAAGACAGGATATCCGCTATTGATAGTCCCCTGTAGCTTGTGAAACAAGTGTGTTCTAATACGTACATTATAATAGGATTGAACTCAACTGTGAAGCAAATTTGTGTTCAAATATATTGTAAACAGTCCTTATCTATTTACTATTTCATGAAAGCTTTTGCCTAAAGTGTTTGTTTTTTTCAGAGCAATTTTGAGTATTTTCCTAAAAAAGCTTGATACAACGGCACAATACGTGTCAACAGCAAACACATTTTACAACTGGTGCTTGAAATAAACATGCTGTAAAACATCTGTATTTTGCTAAGCAATGTCAAATTCTGTTTTGTAGAAACATTTGCTAAATAAAATATGTATATTTGGGAGTGTGTATTTGTGAGAAGAAAATCACTATAATTTGAAAACAGAAATACACACATTCACGCTTCTTGTCAGAGCTGCCCTCCCTCTATGGCAGCATGACTTTGGCCACTCCCCCCCCCCCCTATCACTGTTATAATCCTAATTTCCTCTCTGAGGAAATATCAGATGTCGTGGCAATGTGTAAAGAGGCAAAGAGGGTGAGTAATTGTAGGCAACAGGGCAGCAATACCACCAGCACTCTGCACCATTCGCACAAATTGCCCTTTGGGAAAACAAGGCTAGCAGCACATGCCAATCATTCTTTTGCCGTTAATCAGAAAGGGTAATTATAAGACACTTCAAAGATTTAAATCAATGCGCTGACCTTCGTTTGCGTTGATTGTATACCAAAGCATCTACCTGCCTGGTATTCTGTGCTGCAACTCGTGTGACGTGACATGCCCGTCCAGATCCTGTCTTGTTGAGCCGCATGTATCCTACACAGTGCAAAGGTGAAGCCGTCCACTTAAAAATGAGTTGATTCACAACAGCTGAAAGCATGCATATCCCCGGCTAATGACCAGGTTACTATGGAAACCAGGTTAGGTTGGCCAGCACTTGATAAATAGCCTTCAGGCTTCACTTTGCTCTCTGACTCCACTTCAAAACAAAGCTTAATTAAATTTGTGCACTCTCTGAAATGCCTCATTATACAGCCAATTCCTATTTCAGTAGAAAGTACCATCAGGATGGATGGCAGGGCGGATGGGAAAGTCAGTCAGACCCCCTAAACCAATTTTTAGGGGAGAGAAAAGGGTACATGAAGGTCTAAATAGATCAAATGAAAACAGGAGTGTGCTTCAAGTGCTTAGATTAGATGTGTGTGCGCTATATACTGTATACTTATACTGTAGCCTCCTGCACTAAACCACACCTGAAGGAGATTTCACCTGGGATTAAGGCGTCCTCCTAGGTATTGATCGAGCAAGCTGTTTATGTCATAAGAATGACCTTAGAATCCCTTTGATTGACTGCACAATAGTGCTATAGTTCACGCCTTCTTGCGGTGGGTGGGATTGTTGATAGTGCAGTAAAACTCGGAAACTCGGGCACGTCTCATGCTGTCAGGGGGGATAATGAGGTTCCCACGGCCCTGCCTTATTGCACCTACAGCATCCGCCCGGAGAAGAGGAACCGAGGTCTTTCTCTCATTTCCCTGGAATTCACGCTTAGCCCCTCTGTCTGTCTTGCTATAGCGCTGCATCCTTAACCAGTTTACAGAACAAGCCTGGTAGAAGGCAAAATAAATCTTTGTGAGTTCCTCACAGTCTCATGAGACAAGATGATGCAGGTTCTGCATCATTTGCCCTGCCGTGCTCAAGCCCACCCGTTGACAGGTGGGCTGTTCATCAGGCACAAATTCGGCCTCTGCAATTATTTACGGAACATCAGACTTAGACTGCAGCTGCAAAAACCATGCTTTAGAATACCTTGTCTTTGCCTATTATTGTTTTTGGCAGTGCTTGTACGTCTATTATACATGGCAGAGCTTTGCAGTGTGTATAGTATCGATTTCCAAACAGTAAGGATTCAAAGTTTTGAAGTTTCCAGCTCCAGTTTCCCACCCCTATGTGTTAGTTTCAGCAGCTGCGGTGTCAATGCAAGGTCAGTGCCCAATGTTTAATGCTGTCTGTTCACACTGTGAACACTTTCAGCAGTGACTGACGAGACAGTTCACCTCCTAGAAATAGTCAAAGTGTCGTATGTAAAGTCATACAGTGTAACATTTGGAAACACGAAGATCTGATTCGAAACAGAACAGTGTTTACTCCACAACCTCTGAGGTGTAATCTGTTGAACCTAGCTAGGGGGACAGAGTCACACCTCTCCGGTTCCATGAGTCTCCCACATATTGATAGTGGCTCCCTGACGCCCGCAGATTATACACAATTTCCCGGAAATCATTTTTTTTTTTATTTGAGAGTGAGCGAGAGAGAGATAGAGATAGACCGAGAGGCGAGTGACAGACGTAGCGAGAAAGTGACAGAGAGAGCATCCTGATTGGTCTCTCTTTGTGCTAAGTACTGTAGACCTATCCGTTTTCTCTTTGTAATATTTCCCAATGTATAGCCCGAAGAATAATAAATTATTTTTTTTAAGGGTGGGATGTCTGAGTGTGGCGAACGTAGGCTGCGAGAGCTTCGCGGTGGAGGTAGCTGGCTTCCGGTCCGTCACTGAAATTAGAAAAGCTAACAATGCAAATGGGGAAGGAAGTGGTTGTCTCCAGAAAGGGTTAAATCAAGGCTAGATTAAGTAGTACATTTCAATAAAGTTATACCTTTAAATAACTGAACTCAAACTTGAGATCTCTCACTTGTCTACGTAACACCTGACTTCACCTAATCTAAGAGGGATGAAGGCGGTGCAAGTGGCAGGCCAGCCAAGGCGATACTTTAAAGGGCTGTATGAAATTTCAGATGACATGGAGAAGCCCCTGGCAGGGATGGCTGTGAAATCCCCTCGGGGGATACTGTAAATCCTCTAGACTTTAAAACCCTGTCCACCTTCAGGATAAGCTCTAAATTCGCCTCAGTGGACACTCCTTTTGACAAAACGGCTCTAGTAGCCAATAGAGACTCTCTGAAAACGAGTGGTCTTTATTTCAGCCAAAATAAACAAAAACAAAAACAAAACACAGAGAATTTCCTAACTCTGGCTTAACGAAGTGTGCTTTAAAGTTGTTATAGCAGCGATTACAGAAAACAAGTCAGGAGCCAGATGCGCACACCCTGCTCCTTTTCTTATTATTATATCTCTTCATGCTTGGGATTAAAGCCAAGCATTCGCACGGCTTGCTGAACTATTAATCACATTACTGTTCGGAAAATGTAAACCATCGTATCAACACAATTTTACCCATGCATGTTGCACAGCCCCAAAGATATGCTATAGTGAGAAATCGCTGAGCCAATGGCGTATTTTAAGAGGAGCTAATTAAACGTCTGTTGAGGCACAAACCTACTATCGTTTATGTGCACATTAGACCAAGGTATCTTCTGTGCGGGACCCCTAGATGCTACGCAGTGTTAAGTTATTGTAGATATATCAAGGCTGCTTGCGAGGAACATTGCAGTATCAAATACAATCCTCATGCTGAAGCGTGGAGAGGACGGCAAGTATCGGGTTTGGGATGTAATTACTTTAGATCAGGAATAGCAGGACACTGGCACATGTCCCCACAGACGCAGCCAGCCATATGCTTTTTTTTCCGTCCCTGTGAATGCTAGCATGGCGCTTGTCAGCATTCCTGGCGCCGCTACAGGTCTTTGTGCAACGCTTGTCCTTTGAGAAGCGTATTCGCGCTATCAAAGAATAAATTACCGTTGTTACGGAACCCCCCCCCCCCCCCCACCTCCCACCTCCTTTATCTGTTTTCTACACAGCCCCACGCGCTCACCACAGCTGTCTTATAGCAGGTATCTCTAGAGGGGAATTTTGACACGTGCTCTCTTGCTAAAAGCCTCTTTTTTCCCATTTCACACACATTATTAATGTATGCCTTCTTAAATCATTTGTCAGACTTTACTGTAATTACTTTTAAATCCACTGCAACTTATAATTGCCTCTGTGTACACCGTGGGTGTGCGCGTGGGTGTGCCTGCGCCAGTGTGTGTGTGTGTGTGTGTGTGTGTGCGTGTCTGTGTGTGTCTGGGATTTGTATCTGTTTGTGTGCGTCTCCGTCATAAGCGCTCACGTCCTTGTTTGCACACCACATATGAGCTGTATTTATACTTGAAGCCAGACATATGCTATACTGTATCTCCTCCCAGGGCCGAGGACTAATGTAGGCTCTTTATTATTTATAAGGCTCGTCTCCCATTAATCCTTGGCTCGCTATCTGCAGCCTTATATAACTGCCGCTGATATGGCGGTACAGCCCGATCTGTTAAATGCGTGATTTTTGCGTTCAACCTTATCGACTCTGTTTCTCTCTCCCCCACCTCTCTCTCTCTCTCCCTCTCTCTCTCTCTCTCTTTGCCATGTCTCTGCCATCTGTTTGCCCATATTGTGTGTTGGTCCGGGGCGACACCCCGCCAGACGCCACATTCGGTCTCCTGCTCGGTGTGTTTGTGGTTTGCGGCCTTGCCCTGCTGGGCCTCCTCACGTTCGCCTCCTGGAAGCTGTGCGGCGCCCGCCGGCGGAACAAGGCCCCACTCGCCGGCCCGGACCGCTGCCCTCTCCCCCAGCCCCCGCTCCTCCTCCCCCGCCCCAGTCCCCAGCAGCAGCAGCAGCAGCAGCCGCCGGTCGCCATGGCGACGGAAAAGGTGAAAGACCCCATGGGCTCCATGGGTTTCCTGGAAGCGGCGGTGAAGATCAGTCACACGTCGCCTGACATCCCCACCGATGTGCAGCTCTCCATGAGGGAGCACTTTCTGCGTCGCACGCAACGCATGCAGAGGCAGACCACCGAGCCTGCCTCCTCCACCAGGTCCCCGAGCCTTGCACGCACGCACGCACACACACACATTCAATTCGGTTCAATTAAACAGGTTGTGCTTCGAAATGCACGTAGAAAAAATACAAAATATATGATTCTAGAAATCAAATATTAAGGAAACATCCCTGACTGGTTTTACCTGTCTGGCATAAGGCATTGATTTACTAGGACATTGATTTACTAGGACATTCATTAACGAAGATTAAAAAATAAGCTGCCTAAAACATTGTTCCTGCTTCAAAACAAGCAGGAACAATGTTTCGTTCTGAGTCATTGAGCTCCACCTTGCCTCAAACACATTGGTGATTTGTTGTTGGAATGGATTCTAGTTAGAGGGGGAAATACTTGGAGCAGCATTTTTTAACTTTTTATAACAATAACTAGTGAACTAGTGTACTGTGAGTAGTAAACAATGAAACTCCATCAATAGATACGTGTACTTAAACAGGGGTCTGGTTCAGACTGATCTCAGTGCTCTGCACTTTGTTCTCTGTAGTTTCCTTATGATGTGCCTACTTGCCCTTTGGAAAACTGCAAAACAAGCCAAACATCTCCAGAGAACCAACCCTATTGCGATTCAAACAACAACCTCCAGACACTGTAATCCAATAACTCAAGCAACTCTCTCTCTTCTGTCTACAGGCATAGTTCATTCAAAAGGCACCTGCCCCGACAGATGCAAGTGGGTAGCCTGGACCTAGGGAACGACTATGTGGCGGACAATGACGAGAAGCCCACCAGCATCGGCCGCATCAAACCGGAGCTCTACAAACAGAAGACCCTCGAGACGGACGACTCGTCGAAGACCGGCAGCGGCAAGAACTGCGGAAAGATCAACTTCTCCCTCAAGTACGACTATGAGAACGAGGCCCTCCTGGTCAACATCATCAAAGCGCTGGACCTTCCCGCCAAGGACTTGTGCGGCAGCTCCGACCCCTACGTCAAAATCTACCTGCTGCCCGACCGCAAGAAGTTCCAGACGCGCGTCCACCGGAAGACGCTGAACCCCACGTTCAACGAGAGCTTCCAGTTCCCAGTGGTTTACGACGATCTGGCCACCAGGAAGCTGCACATGAGCGTCTTTGACTTTGACCGCTTTTCCCGCCACGACATGATTGGCGAGGTGGTGGTCGACAACCTGTTTGAAACCGCAGACCTCTCCAGAGAGACGAATATATGGAGGGACATTGAATTCGCCACCACTGTAAGAACCCCCTCCTGTTTATTAGATTCAGCATCTGAGCCCACATGTTCAGTATCTGAGCACTCTAAAATCTGACACATCGCACCGGATGCTCGTCTCGGATTATTGCCGTTTTAAACCTATTATGTGATGCGTTATATAATGTCAAGGCACAAGTACAGCAACTGCCTAATGTAGAAAGATCTTGCAGCTTATCCTTATTGTCTCTCATTGTAATATACAGTATAAAGGGACCAGCTGCAGTCACAAAGGGCATGTTAGACACCTCATCGAGATTACACCACCAGCTAATGGCCTACTCAAGAAATCAGTCGGCTTGGCCTTAATGCTTTCTGACGATGTCCAAAGGGACAGTTTGGACAACAATAGGCTTTCTTGATTCTGAACGGCATCACCTTGGGAGCTATCACTTTAGCATTTCCACAGGGCACTTACACACACCTGCGAATCCCCCAATTGTTACTCTTCAGCCAACTTTAACGGCTGTCCAATAATCTCCAGGTTATTGCTTTGATGGCGGAAAAGAAGTTGCCGTTCTCCTTGGCACTTAGCCGCTATTGAGCGGCTGAATGATTTCCTGACAAACTCCCTTGCTCACTTTACGTTTAGGATCACCAAAACAAATGGCGTGCCGATGGCCTGGGGAGTCAGGTAGAAACAGAGAAGCAGGAAAGAGGAGTGCAATTTTGAGAGTGTAGGTGGCTAATGACATTGCTTAGAAGTGCTGTGTGGCTTTAATGAGTAGCATAGTTCACCAGGTGGAGGTGGAGGGCCCTGGCATCTTTTCTTGTGTTTATAGATCAAGGCAGGATATTCATCAATAACACCGACCTGCAAGCATTAGTAAGATAAAGAGTCTAGGGGGAACTAGGAGACTTATTGACTCTAGGCACTGTCTCGGGCACGTTCGATCTGCCCCCGCTATTTTGGGAAGCTTTCCATGCCCTAGTCAGCGACGTCTATGAAAAGACATTATTCACAAACCTGTTATATCAGCTCTATTGAAAGTCTGTTCGTTTACGTTTGCGGTGCGGTAGCTGCAACAGAATACCTTGAGGGGTTTGATGCGTTACCCCAACTACTTTGTGTTGTGTTGTCATCAGCGGTGCAGCAATCTGACATTCTTCCGTGGTACAATGTGCTATTCTGCTATTGAGGTGATCATTTATCTATTGTGGTGTAATGACTACTGTCCACACAGATCTTAGGTGTTTTACCCCCGCTCCACACAATTATATTCCAACAGGTAAAAATACTTGCCACTGTCCGGTAGCACGTAACACATCCACAGGTCTTTAACACTGCCTGTCATATAAAATGTACGACGGGAGACTTGGTTCCTCGTGCCGCCAGCAAGGTGTGTGGCTGGCGTTTTCTCCCTGAGGTCTGGCCCGTGCTCCTTTTACTAGGGGAGACAGGTGATTAGTAACAACACACACCTGTCTCCAAACCCCCTGTCCTTTGAACCACGCATCCAAGCATTCCCTTCCACACACATAAGAGTTAAACCACGCCCACACACCGACATCTGTCTATATACCATCAGAGTAGATTAGAAATATTGCTAATATTGCAGGGTACATTTTCATGTTACAGCAGCACAACACACAGTAATAACAGCATAAAATAAAAATAAACTACGATAAGATAAACAGTATAAAATAAAATAACAAGATGTAAATAGAATAATTTGCAGTGCAATAGAATAATATGCATGTCATGTACAGAAAAATTAATATAGGGGGAGCTTTAAGGAAATTTTAGGAAATTTAAGTTTACACAGTATTTACAAAAAACATGTACAATGAAAAATTATCAGTATGACCATGCAACAATATGCAATAATGGAATGGAAACGTAAACAATAGTGACATTATCTTTTAAGTGAGTCATTGTGAGTCCGATTGCCAACGGTAAGAAAGTTTCTTTGTGAAAGCGGAGCTGAATAGCACATTCACTTCATATAAGGACAGATCATTACAAAATACAATAAAAGCATCAGCCATTGAGAATCAAACCTTTTGAGCTTGACGTAGCCATCGGTCTTGATGTGGGCAGTTGAGCACCTCTCATTCCTTTCAAAAGAAGCATTCCTCTGATGGCTGACACTCCATGGCAATCCCTGGCTCTTGATGGCTGTTGGTGGGTTTCAAAACAAACCTGAGGCAATGCTTGGATGGAAGCTATGGCACATAGCCATAGCCAGCTCAGCCTACATATTTGCTCAGGTAGCCTCTGTGTTTCAGCTAAATCATTTGGGGCAGGGAAAACCACTTGCTCATGATAACAAGAGAACAAAGCATTAATACCTTTTTATAGCAGGTTTAAATAAGAAAATACAAAATTCAGCTTTATTTATTTATTTGTTTTTAATTTAACAAAGGAGGTGATAAAACAAAAGTATATAAAGACAAACATAGCAAGGATTGTGCAGGAGAGGTATGAAACCCCAAAGGGCTTATAGTATATCCTCCCCTCTAGGGTTTGTAATTCATCCTAATACTATGGATATTTGTTTCCTTAACATAATGAAATAAAAAAGTAGAAAATCAAAATAATAATAATAAATTAAACAAAAGTAAACACACAAACACATTAACACACAGAGCACATATAACACAGTTGTTTTTTCATATTAGACTTAAATACTGACAGTAATGGACAGGTTCTGATAGAGATGGGAATGGTATTCCAAAGTGATGGTCCTTTGTATTTTATGGCATATTTTTCAAGATTGCTGTGATAATAGGGAAGATGAATATTCTTTGCTTGTCCAGTTGGATATGAATAGCCATCAGATTTAATTAAAAAGAAGTTCTGAAATACATTTGTAATCTGTGCTTTTAAAACGTACATTTATACATAAAGATACATGTTTGATAGATATTGATGTTGAAAATCGATAACAGATATAATTTCATAAACAGGGGAGCCGATGGTTTATAGTGATTTGATGCAGTTGTCAAAATACATCTTAAAAATGTATTTTGGATTAAAATAGTTTTTTGAAGGGAAAAAGGATATGTACTGACCCAAATTATGTACAGTATGATAGGTATGGGTACATTAAACTACAATAGAGTATTAAAAGACAGCACTGATATACAAGTGAACACACTTTTCTAATGATTCCAAAGGACTTTAAATCAAGCTTTAAGTAAAATTTACTATAATTTGAAATCATGTTTACAGTGCAGACATTGTCAATAACTGCTTTTGTTTTGTTTGTTTGCATATAGAGTAGTTTGAATTTTGGAGTTTGGAGAATGTTTTGCATGAATGTAATTTCACACACCCTTCAAAGACTGAATCCTCCATTTCCAAAGCAGCCAAAGCTAAACCTTTATGTGTGAAAGATGTTAGGACTGCAGTAGTCAGAAGTGTTGGGATTTGCCAAGGAGACGGGCCTCACCAAGCTCATTTGAAGTGATTAGAGGCTGATGCGACCTTAATACTGTTTATAGCATGAGGCTAAAACCCTCATGGGACAGATAACAGGACTTTTATTCTGCCTGTGACACTTAACTCAGTGGTCTAGCTTTGTAGAAGTAAAAACTGTTTGTTTTCTGGAATAGTGTCTGCATGCACTATAGAGCATTTTTTCACATTTCAACAGTTCCCATGAGTGTGTTCCTTGTGGTTTATCCAGTAACCAATATATCCTGTCTTGTTTGTTTTTCCACACACATCCCGAATGATTGATTATGTAGTTCATGATTTATGTTAATGTTTGCTAGGAATCTGAGCTTTTTGATAAACCTGTAAAATATTGATTGTATAGAAAGCCATTTTGCTGCACTGAGTATAACAACATTTGTGGTCACGAAACACCTTTTGCAAATGCATCATGGAACTAATGAAAGGAAAAAACATACAATTTACCATACAAGTCTAGAAAATGGGTTACCTCTGAGATCTGGGGTGTCAAAAGGTCAATCTACACATCACACCTTTAATAAACCCATTTTGTATGTGCTTAATTAGCTTTACCATCCACACGAGACCTTTGACAAAAGGCTATACATGCCAGTGAGTTCTCTCCTTTAGATTTTATTTTCTTCTGGGCACAGAGGAGGTTTGGCCTTCTGCTATGAACTTCTAATAGTTTTACACTGCACACAAGGTTCTCTGAGGCCTCTGTTGTTGACAAAAATAAAATGGAGAACGCTAAGCTGCCAGGTTTAATAGTACTGCTCAGTGGTTAGAGAAGCCCCCATGATGGGAATGTCACAGGTTTGAAATGCGCAACAGTGTGCTGTCAAGATAAGGCTGACTGCTCAAATGTTATTCGTCAGTCTGGATAACAGCATGGAATAAATGGCCTTAAAGTGAAGCGAGTAAAATTGATTTGTTTTTGTGTGTTTCCACAGGAAAGCGTAGATCTTGGGGATATCATGTTCTCACTATGCTACCTGCCCACAGCAGGAAGACTAACACTCACTGTTATAAAGTGCAGGAACCTCAAGGCTATGGACATCACTGGATACTCAGGTAGTGTGTGTGTGTGTGTGTGTGTGTGTGTGTGTGTGTGTGTGTGTGTGTGTGTGTGTGTGTGTGTGAGAGTGTGTGTG
>JAODLI010006018.1:0-28255 GCA_027575585.1 Percopsis omiscomaycus | reverse complement strand
TCCTTGTTCCACCAGAAGTGGGACTAAAACATCTGGAAAACATTTTTTTCTGCCTATTTTCCAGACCTAAGCAGACAGCACAATGGAACTTATCAGAACCAGATGGAAATGGGAACCAGTGAAAGCAAGTTCTTTCTCTTGCTATCCTTTTTAAGAACTTATGGGTTTACATTACTAAACCCTAAAACAAAGCAGCAATCTTGAATCCTGTTTAAAATGTTCCTTAATGTGCCTTATCCTCTTAATACTGTATGTTTTTGTCATCCAAGAGCTTGACTCAAATTCACCCCTGTTTTCATTTGCCTAAGGTATTTAAAGAATGTTATTTTTATATTTTTGATAAATAAAGTTGTTGGTTGTAGACCTGAAAGAATGTTTCTTATAAACTCAGACCAACTTAAAACCTTTTAAACCATTTCCTTAATGATAATAAACTGTGGTGAAAAGGGAAAAAATATTTTAAAGCTTTGTAAAAAAGCTCCATTGATTGTGGCGGAAACTAAGTAGAAACAATTAACTATTCTTTAACCTCTGTTAAAACCTCCACATAAAGGAAACCTTTGCGAAGAACCCAAGAGTTGGGCTAGTCTAAACCAGGTATGTGGGTCATGTGACAACAGTGTCTTAAACTAATAGGTCTGAGAATTTGATAGCTTATATATTGTATACATTGTATAGTCTAAGCAAATGGCTTTCTTGAAACAGAAAGAAAAATAATTCTGTGTATTACCTATGTTGGCAATTATTTCAAATAACGAAGCCAAAACTATTATGAAGAAAAAAAAGGTTCTGCAGAGCTATTAATCTTTTAAGAAGTTCTGGCAAATCTAAGCACATAACATATTCCCATGGTACACATCTATATTCTTAAACAGTGAGAGGACTGTTTCGTGAAGCAAGCAGCTATGGTCCAAACACTTTGATCCTACAGTAAGAATTCCTTTCTTACTGGCAATGAACGGTAACCCTGAGAGATGTGGCACTCATGACCTTTGAACTCTGACCCCCTCCCCACCCATCCTAGGCAACTATAGATAGAATGGCCTTGTGTTATTATGGCTTGGCCTTCAGTTATTATAATTTTTACTTTTTAATCAGGGAAAATCTCCCCAATAAACATATTCTTAGATCATCCTTTGCTTCTTATTCTTATCTTATCATATACCACTTGAACTTTAACTTGCTGTTGTGCAAACAAATGTCCATACCATCAAATAGTACAATAGTACAAAACAATATGGAATACAAATTCAGCCTTATTGAATAGCATGACATCCAGTATAGTAAATAAGAATAACACTTGGAAATTGATTGATCTAGTTGGTTTGAATAGAATTTTACCCTATTCAAGTTGACTTAAAGATAATCAATTCACAAAGAAAAGTTGCACTATGTACTAAACATGTTGCTGGTTCTGCATGTGTCAAATGTTAAATACAAGGCAGTTAATGTTTTCTGTGATTAAGTCCAGCTAGCAGCATCCAATGGATTCAATACAATGCTTCCTACAACCTCGCAAAAATTAATGTCCAACTGGCAACAATAAGGACCTGCCCACAGGTCCAACCCTTATATGGTGACGCATCATAGTTTTGGTTAAATAAGCAACACTGACACAGCATACTGTATGTTGAATTTATATGACTAATATTGCAGAATATGTAACTGATAATATTTCATTTAACTGAAATATTGTCTGATTTAATATACGTGTATGGATATATTATACAATATATCCATACACATATTTGAATATGACATCAAGCTTGGTGTCACACCTGGGACATTCATGCATTCCAATCGACAAGCCAGTCAAGCCAAAGACTTTCCAACTGACCATACCAAGTATGTGGCCAGGTCAGGCCATCTGTTTACCTTGGAGGCCTGTGACAGAGCATCACAGCAAAGAGCCGACCACCTACCATGCCAGGCAGTCTCAAGCTGCTAATAATAAACACAGGACAGACACAGGACTTACTACTCAAGAACTGTCACTCAAGTCTGTCTGCAAACTCACTCAGGACACATCCACACACAGCCACATCGGCTGTGGAAACATGAAGACTTTGCTTTAATCGATTTGTCCCCACATAAAACTTAATTTATACTTTGTAATGCTAAGTGCATCTTTTAGACGGATTAACTTAAGAAAGGGAACTGAAGAAGACACACATTTGAAAGACTACTTCATAGAAGAATGCAAGTGCTAAAACATCTCGAGTGCAAACTCCCTGATTCTTTTGCGTCTCCACCCTACCACTCCAGACCACGCCCTCTCAAGGCAACCCATCTGTCCCATCACGATTAAAAATATTATATTTGAACTTAGCAAATATTTATTTACGCAAAATATTTGTTTACAACAATCTCTTTAGAATAAACTGACGGGGGTGAAAGAAACAAATGCAAGTGGACGTGTGGTCTAAGGTTCGAAACTAAGAGCTCGAGTTCAATTCCATGTGTTGATTTAATAAAATACATTCTGTACAGAATAGCACGTTAAAGAACATAGCCTGCTAAGAACTATATGGCAAAGAATGCCAAGTCAGAATTGCAAAAAAGGGAATTTTTTTCAAAATTGTGATGAACCAAATGGGTGGAAGAAGAAGAAATTTGTCAATTGTCCCTGTCCTAACTGTTGCTGTTTCTGCAGAAACCGTTCATCACTTCAGGACTACAGGCGTTATCACTTCAGCTGATGGGGAACCAATTTAACAAAAGTCAGACTAGACAAGTTTTCATTTGACCGAGATCTGCTGAAGATACAATCTCAGACAGCGTTGTATCTCCAAAGCAAACAATGGTGGTAACGTTAGATCCACTCTTTTAAAAAAAACATTTCGTGTCACATAGGGCTGGGGATATTTAGGCAGTGGGGGGGTTCCCGGATCACTTTGGGAGGATGATGGGAACTCAATGAGGCGACAAAACGTTTTCCTGGTGATCCAAACAGTCGCATCTGCAGCAGACTGGAGGAACCGAAGACTACGTCCAGAACGTTTTAGCGAACCAGCAGCTTACCTGAACTTGCTTGCGACGTGACAAAAATTAAAACCACCGCTATAAGGAGTTGGGCGTCTCTTATCCTCCGTTTTACTTTCCATCTTATGGGGGTATCCATGACCGCCAGAGACGTCCACGGCAAGTGGAGTTAACTTTTCGACTGAGAACAACTAATTGCACTTTTAACAGCTTATAATCAATAAAGAACTAGAAGCCAAACGTCCCAGCGAAAGAGAGGGGGAGTATCGTTATTTCTTAGGCAGCCATAAGTTTTGTTAGTGTGGGTTCCTCCAGCTGGTAGACGGGTGGGACACCCTCTCTTGCACACACTCCTGCTCCTCTGAGCTATCCTGCACCGCTGAGCCTCTGATCAGAAGTGTCGCCCCCTTTTTCCCTCGTCACGTAGAACCACTAAAAAGTTAGACGAGGGATGAAAAAAAGTATTTCCCACTGCCTGTCACTCACTTTGAAGACATGAGAGATGAGCAAATCAGAACAGGCGGTATAATGCAGCCAGCACTTTTATTGGTAGTGGGAGGGGGGGGGGGGTGAGTTTATTATGCAGCGTGTGTCTAACTCCTGTGCTATGGTTGGTAATTGCAGGTAATCCCTCAACCAGCCAAAGCAAAAAAACCATAAAGCAGCGGTTCCTCAAGCTGCTGCCGTGCTGCGCGCCCACAGTGGTCCCCTCGATCAGTGAAAGCAAGTGACCCCTCCCTCTCTATGTGTCTCCATGTCCACAACAGTAGTGTGCACCGTCCTACTCACACACACACACACACACACACACACACACACACACACACACACGAATACACGCACGGACACGTTTGGTCACACAAAGCCCCCACCCCAAATCCTCACACGTACACACACACAAACACACGTGCGCGCACACGGCATTACCACTTGATTGTGTCGAACGGTCCAGGCCTGTTTGCCCATTTGTTGATTGAAGTGTGTATTGTTCCCTCAGGCCATGAGAAGTGTGTGTGCATGTGTGTGTGTGTGTGTGTGAGAGAGGAAGAGAGAGAGTGAGAAATGCGATGTAACAGGAACAACGCACCTGGCTCCAATCTGATACGGGTAAAAGTGAGGTTAAACGAGGTTGCAGAGGATGACATGCTGTTTTAATGTTGTTGGGTGTGTGTGTGCGCGTGTGTGTGTGTGTGTGTGGGGGGGGGCCTGTCTTTCTGTGACTTGACTTGACAGGACTGTTTTGTTTTTGTTTTTTTGCAAATGTTTAAGTAATCTTTTCATAGTTAAAATGTATGGTTGCTCCTTGTTGGCTGGTGCTGTGATATTTTTTTGTTTTTGTTGATTAGGTATCAGTATGTTTTTAGGCATGAATCTAGTATTCATTACAGTAGGTTGACTCTAGTTTCAGTCATGTCAATTAACTAGGTTTTGAGGTATGATGTCAATTAGGTTAAATCTTCAACTAATTTATGCTAACTAAGCTAATTGTATATCTCATATATATCTACCATGTCTTATACCTGTATATTCAGTATCCAGTCTATCCAGAATTTCATACACAACGATGAGCCAAAACATTATTACCACCTGGGTGGTAATCCCGTAACCGTCACTAAGATGTTTCTGCCACTTGTGCCCTTCTGTTGGTTCGTTGTCCTTGCCCATCGATGAGCCACGCTTCGTGGTTTGTCCCTCATCGGACCACTGTGGGTAGTTACTCTCCACTACTGACCTTGCCGTTAGGGAGATGCTCTGACCCAATCTTCTGGCCATGACCAAGTGGCCTGCCCATTTCTCCTACACATTGAGTACGCTTAGTACAGCCTAATGCAGTATCTCCCAGACCTTGACATGCGCCGTTGTTACGAGATAAGCAACACTGTTCGCTTAATCTGTGAGTGGTCATAATGTTTTGGCTGGTGTATATCCAGTGTGCATTTGCCTTAATAGGTGAGGAAGTGTGCGTGTGTGTGTGGTGTGTCCTGGTGTGGTGACAGCAAGTGTGTCTCTCTTTACAGACAGCATTGAAGATGACTTTGAGCTGTCCACCGTGTGCCATCGACCTGAGAGCATGGACAAGCTGCAGGAGCAGACTAAGTTCACCAAGAAGGAGTTGCAAGTCCTCTACAGGGGCTTCAAAAATGTAGGTCAGGCCGTGGCAAAGGATAGTGGTGGTGGTGGGGGTGCTTAGAAGGCTGGAAGAGATCTCAAACCAAAAATAAATATTCCTCATAATCTTGTGGTCGATCATTGACCTATTCATTTTATAGTATTTGTTCACTTACCACTCAGTTACTCTAGGTGTCGCCAAAATGACTGGAAACTAAACTGGAAAGTTACTATTATTTATAAGGTATATTAACATGTTCTCCTCAATATAGCCTAGGTATGGGTGACATATTTGTCGAGTAATGAGTTTCCTGGTCACTCTCCACTTGCTTATTGCGGCCTCACATAGCCTCTCTGTTTTGAGTGTGGGGCCATGCATTAGCTTCTCCCCTGAAGTCTGCCATCAGGGTTCCATTCAGCATTCAGTGATTTATTTATTTTTTGCACCCTTATTATTTGTCTTACTTATTATAGCTTTGGTACATTTTACCTTTTTTTTAAGGGCTTTAATATGTCTTTAGTTCCATACACTGTACGCATGTGATAGAAAGAAGGAATTGGTGAGTTATTTGTGTTGCAGGAGTGTCCGAGTGGCGTGGTGAATGAGGAGAACTTTAAAATAATCTATTCCCAGTTCTTCCCTCAAGGAGGTGAGTTGTTACTGGCCGAGGTTCGGCTAGACCTAACCCCTGAACCTGGTGAAAACTGTATGTCCACAATAATGTAATTGTTTTAAACCTAAAAACATTAAACATTCTGTGTAAGAATATAGCTGAACATCATTATAAAAGGGTGAATAGATATGGTTAGCACATTTACTAATTGTAAATCTTAAATTACGTTATTTTACATGCACAGCAGATAGGCAAGGCAAATGTTAATTTCATGAAATGAAGTGTGATTTAGTGTTGACCACTTGTTACTGCTGCTGCTATTTTTAGAGCCAGGCTATATTTAGCTAGTTGCCAAACTGCTTGAATCTTAGTAGCAATACCGTGGATCTTTGTGTTTGCAGATTCAAGTACGTACGCACATTTCCTCTTTGAAGCCTTTGACACTAACAAAAATGGATCAATTAGCTTTGAGGTGAGCACTATTTTTAGTTTTTTTAAATGTATTTATTTTCTAAATAGATAGTGAATCTGTCAGTCAATCTGACGAAACATAAGCGTTGGGACTCAGGACCCCCAGGAAGGTCATGAAATACTTTTTGGGATGTTGTGAGATTTCAAGATATTGAAATTATCTGGGTCAGAAAGATTGAGAACCATGTTATTAAAATATTTCTCTCTTTCTCGGTACCAGTGTGTGTCTGTCCACATAGAGCCCAGATAATATGATGAGATCTGACCTTATTTACCGTGTCCAGATGAGGGTCATTATGAAATGATCATTTCATTTGTTCCCTGTTCTGCGTCAGGACTTTGTGTTTGGACTGTCTATCATCCTGAGAGGAACCATTAACGATCGGCTAAACTGGGCCTTCAACCTCTATGATCTAAACAAGGACGGCTGTATCACCAAAGAGGTAAGGACACACACACACACACACACACACACACACACACACACACACACAATCCACCTCCAATGCAAATGTTACCCATGAGGTTGACAAGAACATTTCCTTTCTTCCCCTCCTCCTTGCAGGAGATGTTGGACATCATGAGGTCCATCTATGACATGATGGGGAAGTATACGTACCCCACGATGCAAGACGACGCCCCTAGGGAACACGTGGAGAATTTCTTTCAGGTTGAACTTATATACAGCCCACCGTTTTACCTTAACACTTCACCTTAGCCTCGTCCAACGCAGCACTTCTCAAGCCTTTTGACCCGTGACCTCGTAAAAGAGTAATAACAACTAGTAACGCCTTATTGAGCACATGTATTATCTCATATCTCACTTCAGAAAATGGACCGTAATAAGGATGGGGTGGTCACCATAGAGGAGTTCATTGAGTCATGCCAAAAGGTAGGACAGAAAAGTGAATGTGTGCGCTCTTATCTGTGATTGGCCAAACAGAAGACACATGCTAGGGCAAGCTATATATGGAGTTAGTTTATGAACAAGGCCATAGCTAATGCGATGTGTCCTTGTGTGTGTGTGTGTGTGTGTGTGTGTGTGTGTGTGTGTGTCTTTATTTAGGACGAGAACATCATGCAGTCCATGCAACTGTTCGACAACGTCATTTAGGGATCTGGACCAGAGAGGGCACCGGCACTGACAAAGCGTGGTTGTATGTGTGGGGTGTGGGTGTGTGCATGCAGGATTGTGAGTATGTCTATATTGGTTTATATCTCCATTAAGGTATGTGTGTGTGTGTGTGTGTGTGTGTGTGTGTGTGCGTGCTTCTGAGAGCAGAGGACATTAAGAGAGGACAGAACCCTCCACCTCTCCCTGGAGCTTACACTGGGGCCTCTCTATCTACCCTCACCAATTCATTCAGAACCTTCGCTCTCCCCAGACACACAGATAGAAGACGAGAGGCTGGCTCTTTAATCGTGACACGCTCAAAAGATGTAAAACTCTATTTAACATTGCTGACGGGGAAACGACTTAACGACTGAACTCTGAACGAGATTAGTGACTCTCCCTTCAAAGATCCTTTCATCTTTTCCTGCCTGATGGGTGAGATTCAGTACTGTTGAGGACCAGCTGGTCCAACCTCGGCATACGCGCTAAACACTTTCTCGGAGCGGCTGGACTCCACTTCACCTCGTCATTACATTAAAGTGAATCTAGCGCCATCTGTTGGACGAGAGGACGCCGAACACTTGCGAAACCAAGCGTGGACGCGCATACACAACTGGAGACTTGAATAATGTGAATGCTAGGTGGACGCACAAAGCGGTGAAATGGATTTTAATATCGCATGATGATGATGTCACTAATATCCAATTATGTATTTTACAAAACTACTCCAAAGTCTGCCTGTCTGTCTGCTGTTCCTGGTCATCCACAGGTGCCTCACACCATGTGTGTGTGTGTGTGTGTGTGTGTGTGTGTGTGTGTGTGTGTGTGTGTGTGTGTGTGTGTGTGTGCGTGCGCGCTATATGGGAGCATGTGTAAGATCCATCTGACTATACTTCAGTGGGAATACACCCATCTCCATTCATGACATAACTCTAGAATATTTCCTGGCCTTCCAAACCTATTACAATTTTAGCTGTAAATGTCTTTTGACTGTTGTTCCTCTTCCAGTATTCCCAGTGGTGTATTATTAGCCAGTACTAAGTGGGATTGCACTATAGCTGACAAACTGCTTCAACCATCCCGTCCCCCATCCCTGGGATCGGCATGCCACAGTTGTACCAGTCAATAAAAATACATTAAAGGGAATTTTACTAGATTACAAAATGTACTTGTGAAGAGCTATGTAATCAGAAAATATTTCATGTGGTTGCAGCAGGTTCTACCACTTATAAATATATCAATCATATCCCTTACTTTGGCATTACTTTAAGTCACTCCAAAAGGCCTAGCGTGTGTTTCTGTGTGCAATGTTAGTGAGATAGGTTTTAGTGTGACATACTTTTCTCCCCATGTAACCTTCCTGTATTCTCCCTCTTTCTATAACACCAAAGAAACAGTCACATATATTGAAGAGGTACAGTATATGAAGCCACTATACAGACATACGTAAGGACCCCCCGATGTGGCAGAAGAGAGAGGGAGACACGGTAAAGAGCCTGGACAAGGAGCAATCAGAGATGCAACAGGGTGTAATACTGTATGTTGAACTGGCAGAAGCCTGCAGCCTCAGATGTCAGACTTTAATGAGAAAGTCTTTAGACCCTATTCATAGACTATTCATAGAGATGTACATAAATCCGAACTAATATACAAGTCAGGATCACTAGCTCTAAAGACTCAAAGATGTGCTATGGAGTCTTTTAAATAGACACTAATGTGGCACAAGCAATAATGTTCTTTATAATGTGTTATCTTCCCACCCACCTTCATTCACTGACATGAGAGGGCACCAGTGGGTAAGGGTGGATTGCCTTACTAAATATACCCTCTAATCCTGCAGTAATATGGCTCATAAGCTAATTTTTTGCATTTATTTTACTGAAAACTCTGATTGTTCCTTGTAAGTGCACCTGTTGACTTCCATTGTTTGACCACAATTAAAACCTGTCTATACCCGCATGTACTGTGTCTAGAGCAATGAAAACCTACTAACCTGTTGTACTGTGTCTAGTTAGCTAGCCTCAACCGGTTGCATTGCATATTCAAGATGTGTATATTTTGTACAGACAATAAACCCACTATTGCTATGCAAAACATGACTGGAGTATGTATTTCTCCTACAGTTTAGTACAGTATTGACTTTATTCAAATTAAGGAAATGATGTCCTGTTATAATGTGACCCTTTACCACTAGTACGAAGCAGAATTTCAACACATTTCGTAACACCTTGAAATTTATCAATACAATATCAAATGTGAAATAATTTAAATTTACACAATTACTGTATACACAAAAACAATCCCTCTTGCCACTTTATGATCAGTCTGTGAGACTACAGGCTACATCTTGAGAAACATGATTAGAGGGCAAAGAAGTCTCATTTCAAACAATTTACAAACAAAAAACAAAATCATCATATTATGACAATATACCTGGAAACGGTAACAGGATCTTAAAGACAAATATAGCCTTTAATACAGAGTTTGATTTGTAAATCTGGAAACACAGTTACTTGTTTTTACTTTGGATATCGTTTAAAAAAAAGGACCTGTATGAGGCAATGCCTTGCAAACAGATTGCAGGGCATATCAGCTCATTCCTCGTCTTTCTTCACCAGTCATAACAGAAATAACTAGAAACTGGCTTCCAGATACATCACTGAGGTTGCATGAAGAGGTCCAATCTTAAAAATCAATATCTTATTTCCACAGATCCACCTTTTTCTTATTTTCAATGTTCACTGATTTGTCCATTGTCTAGTTTGTCAGAAAACTGTAGACTGCCAACGGTTTAGGATGTGGCTAGGGGAATTGAATTTATCCACACTATAGGCTTTTACTTCGCCACCTTGCGAAGCTCTGCAAGGACCCAGATGGCCAAGGAAAGTAGGGCTACTGAGCCAGACTGGTGTGTTGCAGCCAAGGGTGTGGGAACATAAAACAGCAGGGTGCTGATACCAAGGACAACCTAGACATAACAAAACCACACACACACACACGTTACATTACATTCAACTCTGCAGCATGCTGAGACCTATTACCGTATTGATCCAAAATATACATTTAAAGGAAAAAAAAAAACCTGTCTTAAAATCAGACCAATACCTTAAAAAAACCTTGGGCTTTGACTGATAGCTTACCTGCCCATACGCCATCGCTGTTAGTAGACTTATGGCGATCTTGGCTCTCCTAGGCAGCATCACCTTTCTTGAGAACAGATAGAGGCCTGTGACAGCCGTCAATGAGGATATCGCCTGGAGATGGTGATGGAGAACACATGAAGGCATTAGATCGCTCCTCTGCTCCTTCTCCGACCCCTGTAGAACATCTTACTTGAACGCATTTTACAGACATGGAAACCTACTAAAATCCTGTGGTCAAACTGCACAGTCGTGGGGTTTTCAAAAAAGTTCTTGAGCGTGGGAGAGAAGGCCAGCAGATCATCGGGAATCCATCTCTCACCCATTTTAGGGAAGGAGTTGTAAACCAACCCAGCATCCAGACCGGCAACAAATGCGCCTGCAACACAACATTTAACAAGATCATCGGCATCTACGTGAATATTATCTAATGCATTGAAAAAAATTTCTCCCTTAATCAGGACATGGAGAAGCAGAAACATATTTCATAGTTGTATGAAATATGACACCTAAATGTATTACCTGAAAGAGCAGTGAGGAAGACAAGGCCACCTGTTCCCTTGGCAAACCTCCTGAGCTGTATGAGACGCTTAGTGTCTGCCAGCTGAGCAAGATGTTAAGATATGAGAAGGAGGAAATCATGAAAAAATACAATTAAATATATGGAATCATCAAGATAGCTTGTAATTATAAGATAATTATATTGACCACAGGGGGCAGTGTTGAGCTCCCCATCAACACATACATAGATTGCACACTACAGGCTATACACGTAATAAATCCATACAGAAAAAAAAAACTTATGTTATAACAGCTGTGTAGTTGTTCTCAAATTGTTGGCTGGAACCCCACCATGGGGTCATAAATAAATAGGTTTGAACATTTTCAGGAAAGAAAACAACAACTTTACTAATAAAATAAGTTGTTTTAAGAACTTTAAGAACCATGTTGTCAGTACCTTGTGGGTGGGCAGTGTTAGGGTGAGGCCGGTCCAGAGACTAGCACAGTAGAGCAACAGAGCAGAACCCAGGTGGGCAGACAGCCGGTACTGACTGACCCGCGGGATGTCATGGGACTCTGGCTTCTCCTCCAGACCACTCTTCACCATGTACCAGCCCAACAGACCCTGAGATGACACACAATAAAAACAAAAACGTATTGCAGTCAGAAAAAGGGGGCAGGATAGTCTAGTGGTCTAGGTGTCGGACTCCCAGCCGGAAGTTTGTGGGTTCGAGCCCCAGAGTTGGTCTACCTGTAAGCATCCTTTAGCAAGATGCCTAACCCCTATCTGCTCCATGTAATGGCATCATGTAATTGTAAGTCGCTTTGGATAAAAGCATCTGCTAAATGACCTCATTGTAATTGTCAAAAAAAAAAAAAGTTTACAATTACAGTTTCACAATAGTCACCTGTGATGGAAATAAACTCTGATTTAAATTGAATTTCTAGCCACATAATATCCAAGATTCTCATAAGTACACATTATGTTCTGCCACATGTCTTGTTTTCCTCACCTGGAAGAAGACAAATCCACACAGCCCCAGCACTCGTCCTTTCATGGAGCGGGTGAAGTAGCCTTTCCTCCAGAAGTAGATGGTGGGCAGGATGTAAGCCAGTCCAACCAGCCTGCCCCACATACGATGACCCCACTCCATGTAGAAGATAAACTTGAACTCAGGCAGGGTCATGTCATGGTTCAATCTGAGACACAAAACAAACTATTTGCGTGAAGCCAATATGAACTGTGACACCACAAATTAATCTGGGTAAATACATAGGAACATTTTAAATTAAGAATCTTACATTTTGAATTCTGGAAACTGCTGGTACTTGGAGAACTCAGCCTCCCACTCTGCTTGTGTTTGGGGAGGCTTCATCTCACGCACCAGGTGCCAGTCAACCATGGAGAGCCCTGACTCAGTCAACCTGATTAAATCGTATAGAAATGAATGTATTACGCACAACTTGTATATTGTATTATGTTGTATTGACCCATCTCCGCCCTAGAATTATTTTACCTTGTGACACCCCCCAACACAACAGCACCGACCACCAAACCGCTGCAGCCGAGTAACCAGCGACCAACTATGCGATTTGTGGCAGCATTGGGGACAGTCACTGCGGCTGGAGTAGAGGCCCTCCCGGCCTCTGCTGTGATGGTGCCCTGGCCTCTCTTCGTCGGCCACTGTATCTGTTGCCTCCGCTAATTGTATAGAAAAGCAATGAAAGATAAATCTTGGTAAGGAAGTGGCTGCATAAGGTGTCTAAGGTGTCTAAGCAAAAACAAGCTAAGTTACATTAAGGCATATAACGTTAGTCTATCTAAATATTGAATTAAAACTGGAATGGCAAAAAGTTGACAAATTGGGCAGTTTGAACAGTAACTAATTAATCTTTCATTGAATGTGTCTAGCTAGACTTCCTTTACTTCTGACCTTCTTCATCCTATCTTAGTCTGTTAAACTAGCTAGCATACTTACACTGCTGTGTTGAAAACCTTTCCCAACATTTCTACATCCACAAAAAAATGCTGTCCGTAAAGAAGGCAGTAGCATTCTTGTATCAGTGCAGATATGTCTATGCAGATAACCAAGGAGACATTTAGGTAAAAACCTTACACAAGCATGTTTCCTAACACAGCGTCCACGGAGCGCTCAACTCTGACCCGTGACGTCATTTAAAGTAGACGAAGGAAAATAAACACACTATTTATATATTTATTCCTTATTATTTTCACAATGCATTTGGATTTGAAATGTAGGCATTGTTAAAATCTCACGTTCTGTCCAGATAGCGTAACAGTTGAGCTATAGGGTGCACATTTTATTGCTCCGTTCACCCGTCAAATCTAGTGAGTAAATTTCAACGCTGCGGAAATTAGAGTCACAGTTATAAACACAACGCTGCGCCTCATTCCTGGTGCAATGGAGTATAAAAATAGATAGAAGCAGATATCGCAGGTAGTATTAGTTAATGTTAAAACGGCATATTCCTATCGACGGTATTATGAGTATTGTTAGTAAACACACTATTCTCTCTATCTATCTCTCTTTCAGGATGGCAGAGGGGTTTTTAATGGAGGTTTGTGTGGACTCTGTTGAGTCTGCTGTGAATGCTGAGCGAGGAGGTCGGTAGAATCAACGAGGTTACTAACAAATTACTGATATGTGATTGTAACCATCACCTTACTGTACTGTGTACGACTACTGTATCCTCTGACACTAGTGCTATAGCCTATGACCTATTTAATTTATTTATTTTAAATTTGATAACTTGTATTTTCTCATAGTGTGTGTATACTTTTGTTGCACTGTACGTTGTACAGTAGGCTACTACCACTTTTCACAAAATTCTATCATATATTCAATACAATATTTTGTATTCTGTCATGTGATTGTTTTTCCAAACAGGTGCAGGCCGACTAGAACTATGTTCTAGTCTTCTAGAAGGTGGACTTACTCCTACCATAGGTAAACTCTACAGGTCTTGCAACATTTCACTGCTCCTATAGTCTTTGTGTGTGTCTCTGACCTACACTAGATTGCGTAAAAGCAGCTGCAAATCATGAGTTAGGTATGGTAGTTAAGTTAGATAATACTATTAGTAATCAATCAATGTCAACAAGGGTGTGTCGACATTTTATATCCACTGTAGTAAAGGTAGAAGATTACGAAAAATGTGTACAACTAACACTTCGCATCCGATTTAACCAAGAAGCACATGCCTTCTCCGTAGGTGCGTTCAATACGCATTCTACACGATTGGTTAAATCTGCGGTGGATAGCTGGTTGTACTCTTCTTGCTCTTTGTCAATTAGAATTAGGTCATTTAGCAGAAACTTTTATCCAAAGCGACTTACAATTACGTGCTGCTATTACATGGAACCGATAGAGGTTAGGATCTTGCTCAAGGATGCTTACAGGTAGGCCAACTCTGGGGCTTGAACCTACAACCTTCCGGCTGGGAGTCCAACACAGATAGACCACTGGACTATCCTGCCCCAATTCTCTCAAACAATTATCCTTATTTAATGTGGTTCAGGTCTGCTGCAGGTGGTGAAACAGTATGTCAAAATCCCTGTGTATGTGATGATCCGGCCTCGCGGAGGGGACTTCCTGTACTCTGACCAGGAAGTGGAGGTGATGAGGAGGGACATAGATCTGTTGAAGAGTCATGGGGCAGATGGACTAGTGCTGGGAGCTCTGACAGAGGATGGACGGGTGGATGCAGAGCTTTGTGTGGAGTTGCTGGGTAGTGTGTCTATGCTCTCTGTGTGTCAAATGTATGTTTGCACCATTTCTGTGTCAAGTCTGAGTTGTTAAACAAGTAAAGAGGAGCCTTTATGGCACCCTGATGAAAGGCTCTTAAAATTTAGCCTTTGTTTGTCTTACAAAGACCAAACTGTAAAACGCACATTGGCCCTTATTTATCAAACTTTCATAACACCAAATGTGATCTTACAAAGAATGTAGGCTCAGTTATTAATTTAATCTTGGCCTTAAGATTGAAGTTACGTCTGGTCAGAGAGCGTGTACCTGGTGTGTATGCTCTATTTAACAAGCTCAGTAATGCCTGAAGCTAATAATGGATCACATGAGACTATTTTAAATTTGTATTCATGTTTTATTTGAAGGATATAATTTTTTATTATGTCATTAGTTCATGTTCTGACATGGCTTTTCTGTCTTGTATGTTTAAATGCGGTATGTTTAAATGCTCATATTCCACTGCCTTTAAAAAATTTGAGATATTTTAAATTTTGTATGTTACGGGTCTTAACAGCTGTTCTGTTCCGTTTTGAATAAGGCTATATGTGTGTCAATATATTTACTTTTTCAAATGATTAGCAATATATATACTGAAATAAACTAAAATACTGCTTCCACTGAAATATCTCCACCTGGGCTTACTTCTAAGAAGTTTGAGAAATAAGGGCCACTGTACTTGGTGTGTGCTTGAGAAAATAAGGTTCCCTAATTTTTACTCTCTTTAGCAGCTGCTTCCCGGCCTTTGCCTATCACTTTTCACCGAGGTAATTTGTTCTTTCAGATTGAATGTAGGAAAGATACCTTATTCTTGTGTCCTTGGATACCTTATTCAAGGTTCCATTGGTTATTTATTTATTTATTTATTTATTTAAAAAATAAATATAGATTTTCTGTCACAAAAATATCATACAGCCTTAGTAAAATTAAAGTAAAGTAATTTTGTCTTTAGTGTGCAGCTTGGAGCATTGCACCCAGTAATTGTACAGTGAACCCTTTCGCATGAATTAAAATTTATTTAAACTTCACTCCATCTGATTGCAGCTTTTGACATGGTTCATGACCCCCTGGTTGCCTTGGAGACTGTGGTATCACTGGGATTCCAGCGTTTGCTGACGAGTGGTTGTGAGAGCTCTGCATTGGAAGGACTTCCTTTAATTAAACGACTTGTGGAGCAGGTATTAAAGCAGGGCTTCAAACCAGAATTTATTTTCAATCGGTTCGTATTGAGCAGAATCAGTATTTTAACATTTACGGTTTTGCGTTCCACCTTTTAAAATTAGGTTTTCCGAACAGGTTGGAACCAAATGAAATACCAGTTAATAACGTTAACATGTAGGGATGTGTATTATGACAATATTGAACAGTATAAAAATGTCTATTGATAGCAGAGGCGTGCTATGAGGTCTAGCTGGGTAGGCAGGCACTGAAATCCTGTCTGGCATCGGTTCGGATACAATTACAATTAGGTCATTTAGCAGATACTTTTTTATCCAAAGCGACTTACGCTTTGGATAAAAAAGTGCTGCTATTACATGGAGCATATAGGGGTTATGCATCTTGCTCAAGGATGCTTACAGGTAGGCCAGTTCTGGGGCTTGAACCCTTTCGGCTGTGAGTCCGATACCTAGACCGCTAGACTATTCTGGTTATTGATTCATCTAATCAATACCCTAAATTTGATGTAGGCTACCGGGTGGAAAATATCAACATTGTCATTTATATGTGCAGGGCGATCGTGAATTTGTAGTGTGAAATAGCCCAATTTATTTTAGCAGACAAGGAAGCAAAACATCCTGCTGTTTTCAGCATAGCACATAGAACGCATAGGAAAGCAGGTGCCAGCACTGCTTTCTGTGTGTGAACTCATTTTTGACGAAAATATGATTTAAGACAGGATTAATACTCATCTGATTCATAAATAAATGTTTTATTGTAGCCTATGTCTTATTTTGTGATAGCTAGGCAGTGCCTAGCCTACCTTGCCTACCCTGACATCATGCCACTGATTGATTGATATATTTTTCTTTGTAGTCTAATGTCACAAAAACATTACAAAATATTATAAGTAGTTTATAAAAGGGACAGGATAGACTAGTGGTCTAGGTGTTGGACTCCCACCTGGAAGTTCATGGGTTCAAGCAGAGTTGGCCTACCTGTAAACATCCTTGAGCAAGACACCTAACCCCTACCTGCTTTGGATAAAAATTACATAATTGTAATAGTTATTATAAGTAGTACGTTATTTTCCAGTCAATCGAGTTATTTCATCCAAAACTATCGGTGTGTAGAGACTATATTTTATATTATATTTTTGTAAGAAAGCTACTGTACCTCACACATTTGCCCCAAAACGATAATTATTAATTACCCGCACTGCATTTATTTGTGCTTGTTTGCTTCATAACACTTATTTTACCCCTCAACAGGCTAAAGGCAGAATTACCATCATGCCAGGTTAGTACTTTTCAATTGCCTGCTGTTTTGTTTTATTAGGAATTTAGGCCCTTGAGTCTGAAAAGTGTGTTTATTTGTTTTTTACCCAGGAGGTGGGATCACAGAGAGGAACCTCCAAAGAATTCTAGAAGGATCCGGGGCACAAGAGTTTCACTGCTCAGCCCGCTCTAGTAGAGATTCTGCAATGAAATTCAGGTACGTTTCTATCAAGAATGTGATATTATAGCTTTTCTGTTTTGAGAAGTTAGGAAAAAGTGTGTCTATAATAAATAAAAAAAATTCTGTGTCATTGCTTCTTTTTGGTTGTTAATGTGTCATTGACTCTGTCACAGGAACACCTGTGTGATGATGGGAGCCTCTTTTTCAGCACCTGAATATGGCCTGAAGGTGGCAGATGTGAGCAAAATTCGTACTCTCAATGCCATTGCCAAAAACACTTTGTAAGCAGAATGTTATAACAAACATAAGAGGAGACACATGAATTGTTTTACTGCTGTGGTAGTAATGATAACTTTAATTTAAGCCAAAAGAATAAAAACTTGAATATTTACATTTTTGTAAAGTCTGATTTAAGGAATTATCATCTTTTGTCAGCCCACCAAAGTCTCTCATATTTGGTTAGTGTGTTTTTTAATTTAGTCTTAGGGATGTGTACCTTGTAATTGCATTAACAAAACATCAGACTTAAACTTGGTATAATAGTCTGATTTTACTGTTGTTTTAGTTTAGGTTTTAATTCATTCATTCATTCGGTGTTCATTAACTGCGTAAGGACTGTAATTGTGTTCCACCTTGACTTGACTGACAACCGGAAGCCTTTCTCTGACTTTACAAGAACAGAAACTGTAATTTGTTTAGTCTGTTTGTTTTATTAAATAGTAATGAAAGTTTTACACATGAAATTGTTCTCTATGTTGTTCAATATGTTACCTGTGTAGATTTAAATTTCCTATCGCTGGGAGACTATAACTCTTCACCTGGAGAATATGTCAAAGAAAGGACAATGTATGATTCATCCTGACCTTCCCTGGTGGCAGGTTAATAATAGATGGCACCAATGGGTGAGTTGTCGTCAAGGCCTAAGAACATGCCCTTTCTACAATCAAAGATTTCTCTACAAATATGCTCCCAAACCATGCTGGTATATTATGCCTTGATGCCGTGTCTCCACTTCACTGTGAACAAGAGGACGCACATTCAACAGTTTTCCAGCCCAGTGAATTGATGCTAGAGAATCTGAGGTACTGAAAACACGTGTGAAAAGCACATGCATAGCAATGTCCTGGTTCAGTATGATAGCTATGAGTCCTGGTTTACAGTTGACAGTAGTCATGCTTGTGTATTCCTCAAGCTTATTATGTTGTGTTGAAGAATGCAACTGTTAAAACTGAGGTCTGGTGCAACGATGAGGTGATGGTGTTTTATTCACCAAAATATAAAAATAAAGATACTGGTTAGTTAACCTAAAGAAACTCAAAGCATGACAGAACTTAAGGAACTGCTACCAACATTCCTGCAATCTCAGGGCAACACTCTTTAAACTCAGTCTAAATGACTTGTTTAAATACTCTCATCTGACTAAACTGCATTCTTTAGAAGATTAGAGGCAGGATAGTCTAGTGGTCTAGGTGTTGGACTCCCAGCCGAAAGGTTGTAGGTTCGAGCCCCAGAGTTGGTCTACCTGTAAGCATCCTTGAGTAAGATACTTGACCCCTATCTGCTCCATTTTAACAGCATGTAATTGTAAGTCGCTTTGGATAAAAGCGTCTGCTAAATCACCTAGTTGTAGAGAATCATTTACCCAATGATGTTTGTCTACCTGTGACTATGCAATTCATGACAATAGTTTGACATACACGTTGAGATAAACTCCTTTTTACTTTTTCAGCAGTTTATCTGCTACATTACCATAAATTATTACTCCTTTAGCTTACAAATAATGGCATATGGCCAGGTGCCCTCCCTTTGATTTTATTGAAGACAATGCAGATGTGATACCAACAACTTTGTGGGTATAGCAATGTTTGTTAGTTTAAACCTATATTAAAATAAAATAACAAACTAACCTAATGCAAAACACAAATAAATGTAACCTTCACCAACACTAAAAATATACTGTAAAGATATGATAAATATGAAACAGATCATGTTAAACACAACACACTGCCTTAATCCCAGAGGGGAAATTCAGTTGTAGAAGCATAACTTCAACATATCTTGTGAGAGAAATATAGCTACAGTACAGTTACAGTTACTCTCTAGTTTAGCTGCAAGGGTAATTTTATATTTGAAAATATAAACTTTCAATCGCTATTAGTATTGTAATTGCTCATGGCAAGCCGTGAAACCAACAGCGTAACATGTAGTGATGTGAGTAGCCACATGAATAAGTCTCAATTGGATAGGTTAATTAATACTTTCCGGGAAAATTAGGATTCATCTAATCAATTCAATTAATAATTTTAATCACAGACCTCCTGCTCACTGGAGGAGACCGCCTTGGGCAATCATATCAAACTTGCATGTTATGTTAACAATTAATTGCTGCAACGGATGCAATTTAAATGTATACATATGTATATATTTGTCTATAGGCATTTTTTTTATCTGATATGTTTATTTCTCGCTCGGGCAGTCACATTACTGTGCCATCATTTCAACTTTATCAAGCACCTACGAAGGCTATACTCATATTCTTATTTGGAAGATTGAAAAATAATGAACAATATTTGAGTATACTCCTCAAGGGACACGGGTCTGGGCAGCGTGATATGGAGTAGAAACCCCCACCCCATCCCTACAAATCAGACGTAGGAAAAATGGAAACTATCTTCTCTAGATATAAATTACTTTGATTTTATTTTTTACTCTCACTCAAATCTGAGGCACAGCTCTGTGTAGAAAGGCTTTGTACCCCCCAGTAAATACTGGGCTATCAGTTGTTTCTGTTTCACCACTGTCCTTGGAGCCACACACACACACACACACACACACACACACACACACACACACACACACACACACACACACACAATGAGTCAGCCCAGATTAGGGACCATGTGACGTTACTAAACCTGATGTAATGATTAACCATCACACCTGGCCTTTAGGGTCAAGGTAATCAACTACAGCACTGTCATAGTGACACAAGCACTGGGCTCACTAGTACTTCATCACATGCCGTTACACCAGATTAGTGTTTTATTACTGTTTTTGTTAAATGTGTTTTTATTCATGATGTACCTCTGTACATCCTTATGGAGATACTAATGCTTGGATGTGGAATTTCATAGATTCGGTCCAAAAGATATTGTTAGTAACAAAACAAATGACAGAAATAAAGGAGAAATAATATTTATTTAAAGGGTTTGAATTTTTTATAGGCTCTTAAATGTAATATACCGTATACCTAAAGTAATGTACCTTAGCAAATTCAAGCCATTGTTATATTTTGCTTAGGTAGTTGCTGTTGGGGCAGTGTGTGTAATTTAGGTACAACATGGAATTAATAATGTCCCTTTACGTTATTTTGGAGGTCAATAAAATGTGGCCCTGTTTGCTGCCATTTTAAAGCTGGTTTACATTGGATAATCCATTTCATACAAAGCAAAAATAAAGATCTGTAATCTTGAGATCATGTAAAACTAATCTCAGTATCATAGTTTTGATGTCAATACATGTTTCTCCTTTAAATATGGTGGCAGTACAAGTATGTGCAGCAATTCTCCCAGTTAGTCCATTAAATTCCTATTTTGCTATTATAATTACCCTGCGACATCTGTTCCTATTTAGGGCCTACCTGTATACATATTTTTTTCTTTATCAATGTTTCCTTTTTCTGTTTTGTGATAAATCGTTAATTATGTAAATAAAAACACTTTTTCTTAATTTTGGTAAATTGGCATGTATATAGGAAAACTCTTGTGTTCTTGTGTTAATACTGTAATTACAGTATATCAGTCGCAAATAAACATACCATTTCCATCATTTTATTTAATACGAATTAGAACATTAATTGTAGTAAAATGGTACACAGAACAAGATCCACAACCACAAAAACCTACTCACTGTCTCTAATCTAAAATAAAAATATTCTAACCTCTAACTGTCCCATCCGTTCTCATTGAAAAGCCATATTTCACACAACTTATAAAACTCGCTCTCGCTTTAGAGACGGTGGGGGCAAATGAGGAAAATATGGGCAAACATCAACACAGGAAACAGACCCACCTACCCCATTTACTGTTCAGCTCTCACTAGGAGGAGGGGAGGCTACATTTGTCTAGCTTTGCTTCATTCTCCGCCTGTCTTTCTTGATCATGTTGTGGTGTTGGACTTTAGACAGATATGTTGTTGAGGAGTGTCAGTAGCCTTTGGCTGGGGTGGTTGTAGTTTTCTCTGTCTGAATCACATAGCAGTGTGGGCTTGCTTCCTTTGGGCAGATACTAATTACTTCCAGAAGGAAGTTCAGACCCGCGGCCTATAAGAGGACAAAGACTGTTACGAAATAATCTCTCTTCACTTCATAGACAAAGCTACACTACGCTACACATCGGATTGCGTCTCTGAAGAGGGTGCAAGATCTTCTCTCAGTTTAAAAGCTTCATGGCTTCATGTCCAGCTGAATCACATCCTGCTATTGTCTCTGGAGTCTTGGAGTCCGACTTGAGCCGAGAGTCAGCATTGGCAGTGCATAGTGCACTGGGCGAGATAGTATAGTGTTCAAAGAGGGATTCAAGCTGATTGTCTGGAACCATGCCTGCTGAAGCTCTGGATAACTATTGTGGTTCCATTTTCTGGGTGAGTAGTGTGGCACTGAGGGCACTATAGGTCTTTCTCTGTGACATATCTTTGTGACCTAGGACAGTGATTCTCAAACTTATTTGAACCCCCTGAAAGATGTGGTTCATTACTTGTGGTTTCAGATGAATTGCAAGTAATGAACCTCTTAAATAGTGTAACATAACAAATGTAGCTACAGTAAACAACCATAAACGTTGAAAATACACCTTTAATTGCATAAGGAGATAATTTCAAAATCATTCGCATTCATTTTTCAACCATGCTAAAAGCATCTTGCGACCTCTCATGTGGGCCCAACCCACAGTTTGAGAACCACTGGCCTATAGGAGACTGTTAAATAATGCTGGATGTGTGCTCCAGGAATATATAGTGTGTACGTATATATACTGTATATATATATATATATAGAAATAGAGAGAGAGAGAGAAAGAGTATATAAATATATTGTATATAAGTATATAAGTATAAATACTTTGTGCATACTATGAATTGTAACACAGCCAATGTGTTAAAAGTTGAAACAGAATTGTAAGAGTGTATACTGCTTCACTTTGATCTGTAGGGATTGCTGAGAGTGCAAATGTGACTCTACTTGTGTCTTTATTATTTCACATGGTGCTCCTGTACTGTACAAGCCTACAGTCACCAAATGTTTACATGCTGCAAATGCAATCCTTTGGGGATTATACAAGTTTCATGTTGTCATAAATAAAACAGACACATTTTAGGCCCTATCTTACACCCGGCACAAAGCGGCGGCAAGCACGACGCAAGTGTCTGCCGACGCAGTTGTCATTTCGCCCATCCAGCGCCCACGTTGTTTAAATAGCAAGTGCACTTGCGCCCATCTGAGCGCCCTGTGTAGGTTGGGTTCCCTACAGTTCCTTACTGCCTCCTTACCCGCTTGTCTTTTGAGGTTACATTTTTTCGAACACACCTTTTCTCTGCATCAGGTGCAATGAGGTCTGTATTTGCAGGCAAGCTTAAGGGCTTGTGATGTAATCACATATGAGCCAATGTTGATTACTTTTCTAATTAGGAATGTGGTGGTGTAATATAGTGGCCCTTGTTGGGGCAGCATTGTGTTTGACTTGGCATTATGAGGGATGTTTGTGTGTCTATAGGAGTGTGTCTATGTGTGTTTGTCACTTTGACATGGCTCTCTGGTGTGTTGTTGTGCTGAGTTGTCTTCCACTGGTTCTCAGAATGCGTCGTTCTTGGAACAAGCGTCTCCAGACCTCCCGTTATGTTTGGAACAGACCGTGTTGGTGTGGATACCCCTGGGCTTCCTGTGGCTCTGTGCCCCTTGGCACCTGGCAGCTTTTGTCAAACGCAAAGTGAAACCTAAACATCCGTCCAGACTTTACCTCTGTAAACAGGTAAAGGATACAAGAGTCAAAGACAATCACAGCACAGTAACTGGTAATGTTAATGTATACATGTGGGTTATAATGTGATGAACAAAAACAAACAGGATAATGACTATTATTAATATTATTATTATTATTATAGTATATTTTTACTGGGCATGGAGCTGGAAATGGGCTCGGGCCCATTTAAGACCTATCATCATGTGAAATGTACTGACACCTGATCCCATCACATGAATCATCCACATTTCAACATTTAACAATATGTTGAAAATGTTGTTGCTTGTTGCTTTTTATTATATTGATACATACTTGACATGGTGCACTTTTGCAATAGTTATGAAAAATACTGCTTATGCCTAAACTCCTCTACGCAGCATCATTCACTTTGTCTGTTTTTCAACGGGGGATTGTTGGACATCTTGCCTTTCATCCTCTACACTGTCTACAGCTTGTAGTGGGTCTGTTGTTCCTGACGGCCGTGGCGGGCCTGGCGTTGACCTTAGCAGAGGATTATGGTCCGGGGAGAGAAACCAGTACAGAAAGCAATGCCACAGTGTTCTACGCAAACCCTGTCCTTTTTGCCGTCTCATGGGTAAATATAGCAGAAGGCCGTTATTTGAAGCTCACTATGAAATCATTTTTTCTTAGTTTGACATTTGATTCGATTGGATTTGACATTAGATTCATTTGATTATTTAATATTGTATTTGTATTTTTTCACAGCTTGTGCTACTGCTCTGCCAGGAAGGTGTGCGGCGAAGAGAAGGAGCTGTCGATTCTGCCACTCTCTTTGCTTTCTGGCTGCTGCTTGTCCTGTGCCACGTCTTCCCTTTCCAGACCCTCCTGCGGGAGGCGCTCAGCCTGGTAGTTTGGTGCTAAAGCGCTAACACACAATGTGTGTTAACACACAATGTGTGTTAGCAATGTGGAAACAAAAGAATAATCGGGGCAGGATAGTCTAGTGGTCTAGGTGTTGGACTCCCAGCCGGAAGGTCATGGGTTCAAGCCCCAGTGTTGGCTTACCTGTAAGCATCCTTGAGCAAGATGCCTAACCCCTATCTTCTACATGTAATAGCACCATGTAATTGTAAGTCGCTTTGGATAAAAGCGTCTGCTAAATGACCTAAAAAACATTTCATTTTATTTTTTGCAGCGCTCAAACACAATTATTCGTTATAATGTACTGTTGTTCCAAACATTTATACACCATTCCCCCTTGTGTGTCCTTTCTCCTTCTCTCATCTCTGCAATCCATCTAAACCCCAGAGAGACATCCCAGATCTCCCACGCTTCTGTCTTTTCTACATTTCATTTGGGCTCGAATTAATTGCACTTATTCTATCAGCCTGGGCAGATATCCCTCAAGAAGCAAAGGAATCTGTAAAGAAGGTAATATGGATAACGGTTGGAATCACTAGCTCATCTGTCAGTTTGCCTGTGTTGTCTGAGCAAATAATAATAATAATACCATAATGCGTTCACAATACAGTAGATAGGCTGTGGCTGTCAGTCACTGGATCTCTTCCTAAACGTAACGTTCATCTGTGTGTTGTTTGTGCTCTAGAATCCAGAGTCAGGTGCACCATTTTTAAGCCGAATCACTTTCAACTGGTTCAACAGGTAAACTCTGATCACAATTTTCTATATGGCATCTCGCCCACACACTGTATAATGCGTCACAAACGTTGCCTTCTCCCCAGCATGGTTGTGAATGGCTACAAGAGGCCCCTGGTTCAGGAGGACCTGTGGGATCTGAATGAGACAGACAGCACTAAATGCATCAGCGAGCGCTTCCAGGGCATCATGCAGTCAGAGTTGTGTGCAGCCAGAGCTCGGTTCCTAAAGAGAGCCAAGACGAAGGAGAATAAGCTCAGACATGTCATGACACCCCACAGCGAATTTTCTAACAGTTTGGGGAAAGGTGTCAGCCAGGATGTTCTGATGATGGTAAATATCACACCTTGTTGTGTGCTATCAGTATGTTTCCCTGTTATAAAATCATGTTTCCACACTGATTTTATAACTGATTTTAGAAGCAATAACCCACTCAATGAACCCTCTATCTTTTTTATTTTGAGCTTGGCAATATATTTATTTGCAAAATGTTTATTTTTTTGTAGGAGGAAAGGGGCAAAAAAGACAAGAAGAAGCAAAAAAAGCAGGACAAAAAGGAATATGCTCAGTCGTGGCTCATTCCCACCATCTATAGGACCTTTAAAGGGGTTTTACTTGAATCAGCCTTCTTCAAACTTCTACAGGACCTGCTAGCTTTCGCCAGTCCTCAACTACTTAAGTACGCTCTGCTTCACTTCTTCAGATCTGCAGGTTAAGATAGCGCTAAAACAAAATAAGATGCCCTATGTAATGTAATATTCACCTGATTAGCACCTCACTTTAAAAGTATGTTTTGACTGTATTACTTGCACATTTAAATTCAAAGCTGGTAGACCATGGTGACCCTGGTTAATCAGGCTGCTTAAATTGAATTAAAGTAACTTTTACAGCTTACTCCATTTTCTTTATGTTACTTACTACCCTCTCTAATGATTAACTTAGGGTTAAGGCTAAGTTAAGGTTAAGGTTAACTTTTAAAAGGTTAACTTAGGGTTAGGTTTAAAGCAAAGCACAGTATTCTAAAACAGCCAACTGGAAAAAAATAAGTAAAATAAAGGGGAGCTAAACTCAATCCCCGAAAGGGTTAAGATGAGGTACTTCCCCCTAGGGGTTAAGATAAGTGTAATCCCTCCGGTGGGGTACTAGGATTAGGTTTAAAATAAAATACTAAGAACAGGGTCAATTAGTGGATTATAGCCTATCCCCCGAGAGGGTTAAGATGAGGTTAGGGTTTCTAGGGTTAAAAACTGGGGAACGTTTCACCATACAGTATCCTTGCTGAAATAGATAATTTGTTTAGCTTCCCCCTAAAATGCAAACGTGGTCTCTTCCAGGTTGATGATTTCTTTTACTCAGGACACATCCATTTACAACTGGAAGGGGTACCTGTATGCGGTATCGCTGCTAGTGGTGGCCATTTTCCAGTCTCTGTTGCTCCAGCAGTATTTCCAGCGGTGCTTTATCTTGGGGATGAAGGTCCGCACTGCTATCATGGCTGCTGTCTACAAAAAGGTCAGCCGTCCTGCAAGAAACATCAACCAACTATAAAATGTCAGCCTTGGATTTTTCAATTCACCCCCACTACTGACTCACATCTGACTTAGGTAGGCTATTATCTACTTGTAGACCAATTTAATACGGTTTCCCCAGGAGGTCCCTGCTGCTCTGGTCAATGGAAGCCTAATGAGTTTAAATAAAAAGTCTATCTACACAGGGAATTTACTTTTTAGTGAGGGTTTTTTCCGTCAAAGGTGAAAACCTTTTTCTTTTTCTTCTGCCGCTCCTTGTTTTCTCAGGCCCTGGTGGTCTCCAATGACACCCGCAAAGAGTCGACGGTCGGGGAGACGGTGAACCTGATGTCCGCGGATGCCCAGCGCTTCAACGACGTGACCAACTTTATCCACCTGCTGTGGTCCTGCCCTCTGCAGATAGCGCTCAGTATCGTCTTCCTGTGGATGGAGCTGGGTCCGTCCGTACTCGCTGGCTTGGCGGTCATGGTGCTGATGGCACCCATAAACGGCGTACTGGCCACAAAGGCCAGAAATGTTCAGGTTGGTCACATTGATGGTGATTCAAACATGGGTCGAGGAAAATGCTTGCATCGACAATGGCGAATAATTGAATGACATTCCTTTTTAATATTTTGTTACCATGACTACTTATGCCCATGATTTTAACTTTAAATAAATAGTTCTCACTGTCAGTATAATATGGAATGGATAGATTTAATGTATACAGTATATATATTCTATTTTAAGGAATATGTTCAGATATAGTTGTGCTTTTGAATGGATGTATCTCATGTGGAAATGCATCCATTCAGTAGCCATATGTACATTATACAGGCTTTACAATTAGCTATATGCTCCAGATTTCAAAAGACTGAGCTTCATTTCCTTGATATTTCATTTCAGATCGAGAACATGAAGTTCAAAGACAAGAGGCTGAAAATCATGAATGAGATACTAAATGGCATTAAGGTGAGTGGTCTATTTTCAGTAGAATTAATGAACAAACAAGTGTATCATACAGTATGCATATGATTCGTTCATCTTCATGTGCAGCACTCGCAATATCGGCAGTGATTTTCTTTGTTTCTTTTTTTTCCAGTTCAAAAATAGACACAGTAAGGCAGGATGGGTGGAGGCAAACAAGCTTTAGTGGACCTTTTCTGAAAAGAAAGGCCTTTATGTTAGACTACTGTGCTCTATATTGTACTGTATTCACCACCTGTGGTTTGCTGGCTTTAAAACACAGAGAGGTTGAACTATATCCCCTCTGTTTGACCCCCCCCCGACACACACACACACTGATACCATCCTTTTTTCTGTCCACCAGATTTTAAAGCTGTACGCCTGGGAGCCGTCGTTCCAGGCACAGGTGGAGGGGATTAGGAACCAGGAGCTGCACGTTATGAGGAAGTTTGCCTACCTCACATCTGTCTCCACTTTTGTGTTCTCATGTGCCCCAGCTCTGGTGAGTGACGCGGGCAGGAGGGGTGAGGGAGGGGTGAGAGAGAGGTGTGGATAGGGGGAGGAAGGTGTAAGGGTGGAGGTGCTGTTTGTGATACATTGCGTCCTCTCTGCAGGTGTCCCTGGCCACTTTTGCGGTGTTTGTCGGGGTGAGCTCAGATAATGTGTTGAATGCAGAGAAGGCTTTCACCTCCATCTCTCTGTTCAACATCCTGCGATTTCCCCTGGCCATGTTGCCCATGCTTATTGCTGCCATAGTGCAGGTATGGACACACACACACACACACACACACACACACACACACACACACACACACACACACACACACACACACACACAC